>PIJE02001178.1:31520-76520 GCA_002895965.2 Coryphaenoides rupestris | reverse complement strand
CCACACACGCCACACATGAGCACGCACGCACACACACACACACACACACACACACACACACACACACACACACACACACACATGGCCACAGTCACACACATGGACACACACATACACTGGATATTCCACAGTAAAAACAGGAGCAAAAACTCTCTTCACCTCTTTACTCCCTCACTTGGCTCCGAGGAGCGTCCCTCAGCTCTCATTACAGCTAAATCAACCCGTTGTCAGCTCTAGCCTACGACGACTTGCCGCTGATGGGCACTAGATGTGAGAGGTTTCCCGCGTGTGTTCCCTGTCCACCCTGCTGCCCCCATCGAACCGCCACGCCGTCTATGTTTTTAGCGTGTTGCTGTGATCATGATGACCGGACACCTGCTGGCCACCCCACCTGACGGCTACCAGCTGACTCACCAGCCGGCTCCGAAATCACAATATCACAACATTTTCCATGTTGAAAACGGCCCTTCTACCCTTCTCTGGAAGGCGGGATCCTTCTTCTCAGTAAGATCGGTGAGTTCTTTCTTGCCCTTTGCGGCGCTATAGGGTTAGGGGGCGTCATAAATATAATGGCCCTGTAAAGCCCTTTGGGACTGTAACGGTGATGAAGGGCTATACAAATAAAAAGGAAGATTCTAACTGACTTCTAAAAAGATATTTTCCTTTGAAATTCCACTCTCAAAGGGTCGGGTTGGACAGAGAGTAGACAGAGAACATTTTAAACGGGCAAGCGCCACAGACAGCCGTGGAGCACACCCAATATATTTCTGAGTGGAGTGGAGTGAGGGTGATCCTGTCCTAACAAGTCCTGGAGGATGGGGTGTGGGGAGCGGGGCGGCCGGTGGACATTCTGGGGCACGGGTGGAGGGGGGGGTGGCTGTCAGGGTGGCTGTCAGGGTGGTGGTGTGGGTAGTTGGGTGGGGTGGGTTAGTAGTGGAGGGTTGGGTGCCTATGTGACAGCTCCCCCGAGATCACAGGGGGTCTGTCAACGCCCCGCACACGCCTCAATCACGCCTCAATCACACCCAATGCACGCCTGTCACTCACGCGGACGCGGAGCTGTTTGTGGCCGTTCATTCATTCATTCATTCATTCATTTGTTTGTTTGTTTGTTTGCTTGCTTATGTTTATTTCTTTGTGACGAGCGACGGAGACATTCGGATCAGACGCCTCCGTGCTGAGAAGCTGGCGACTCTGAACAATTCGTAATATAGTCCCTAATAAGTACGGTAAAAAAGTAAAATGGGACAAGTAAAGGAACAATACTCGGGCTGTTGGTGCAAAAATGTTGTAAAAGTGTCCGCGTGCAGTACAGTAATATTCTCTATACCGAGTCATAAATAAGAGTATAGTTTTGATATTTAGTTGACGTTGCCTGAGCTGACTGCTGTCGTCTTATTTAATACTTGTATTATATTTTATCTTGCGGTTTCTATGGTTCCTACTAGATGCGCTTACAGGGTTGTTAAGTGTTATAGTGGCTTTATAGTTGATTTCAGGCGTTACAGGAAGTCTTGGAGTAACTATAGTTGTGTGTGTCAGGTGGCGACCACAGTCTTTACCCCTCTGGAGTACGGCTGTGTCGGTCTGTCTGAGGAGGAGGCTGTGAGCCGACATGGGCAGGACGCCATTGAGGTACCATACTCCCTTTTAACCCACTATAACCCACTACAACTCACTGTAAACCCTCTATAACTCACTATAACCCACTGCAACCCACTACAACTCACTGTAAACCCTCTATAACTCACTATAACCCCTCTATAACTCACTATAACCCACTGCAACCCACTACAACTCACTGTAAACTCTCTGTAACTCACTATAACCCCTCTATAACTCACTATAACCCACTGCAACCCAGTACAACTCACTGTAAACACTCTATAACTCACTATAACCCACTGCAACCCACTGTAAACCCTCTATAACTCACTATAACCCACTCCAACCCACTACAACTCACTGTAAACCCTCTAACTCACTATAACCCACTGCAACCCACTGCAACTCACTGTAAACCCTCTATAACTCACTATAACCCACTGCAACCCACTACAACTCACTGTAACCCCTCTATAACTCACTATAACTCACTATAACCCACTATAACCCACTACAACTCCTTACAACTCACTGTAACCCTCTATAACTCACTATAACCCACTAAAACTCATTACAACTTATTACAACACACGACAGCTCACTACAACGCACTACAACGCACTAAAACTAAAACGTACTCTTTTATGCTCGTATAAGAATATTACTGTACTGCACGCGGACACTTTTACAACATTTTTGCACCAACAGCCCGAGTATTGTTCCTTTACTTGTCCCATTTTACTTTTTTACCGTACTTATTAGGGACTATATTACGAATTGTTCAGAGTCGCCAGCTTCTCAGCACGGAGGCGTCTGATCCGAATGTCTCCGTCGCTCGTCACAAAGAAATAAACATAAGCAAGCAAACAAACAAACAAACAAATGAATGAATGAATGAACGGCCACAAACAGCTCCGCGTCTGTGTGAGTGACAGGCGTGCATTGGGTGTGATTGAGGCGTGATTGAGGCGTGTGCGGGGGCGTTGACAGACCCCCTGTGATCTCGGGGGAGCTGTCACATAGGCACCCAACCCATCACCACTACACCCACCCCCCACACACACCCACACACACACACACACACACACACACACAGACACACACACACACACACACACACCTCAACACACACACACCTCAACACACACCCACAGCACACCCTGACACCACCCCCCCTCCACCCGTGCCACCAGCCGCCCCGCTCCCCACACCCCATCCTCCAGGCTTGTTAGGACAGGATCACCCTCACTCCACTCCACTCCGAAATATATTGGGTGTGCTCCACGGCTGTCTGTGGCGCTTGCCCGTTTAAAATGTTCTCTGTCTACTCTCTGTCCAACCCGACTCTTTGAGAGTGGAATTTCAAAGGAAAAGATCTTTTTTTTCAGTTAGAATCTTCCTTTTTATTTGTATAGCCCTTCATCATCGTTACAGTCCCAAAGGGCTTTACAGGGCCATTATATTTATGACACCCCCTAACCCTATAGCGCCACAAAGGGCAAGAAAAAACTCACCGATCTTACTGAGAAGGATCCCTCCTTCCAGAGAAGGGTAGAAGGCCCGCTTTCAACATGGAAAATGTTTTAATATTGTGATTTCGGAGCCGGCTGGTGAGTCAGCTGGTAGCCGTCAGGTGGGGTGGCCAGCAGGTGTCCGGTCATCATGATCACAGCAACACGCTAAAAACATAGACGGCGTGGCGGATCGATGGGGGCAGCGGGGTGGACAGGGAACACACGTGGTAAACCTCTAACATCTAGTACCTCATCTAGTACCTATCAGCGACAAGTCGTCGTAGGCTAGAGCTGACAACGGGTTGATTTAGCTGTAATGAGAGCTGAGGGACGCTCCTCGGAGCCAAGTGAGGGAGTAAAGAGGTGAAGAGAGTTTTTGCTCCTGTTTTTACTGTGGAATATCACGTTAATGTGCGTGTGTGTGTGTGCGCGTGTGTGTGTGTGTGCGTGTACATGTGCGTGCGTAGGTCTACCATGCGTTCTACAAGCCTCTGGAGTTTACTGTTGCGGAGAGGGACGCCAGCCAGTGTTACTTAAAGGTACGTCCTCTAACTTCACCGCATGCTAAAACACATTAACATCATAGCATCATAAATTAGCGCAGTAACAGAAATCCATTGAGACTTTTTTTTAAACGGGGGTCCCGTCAAATTTGCTCTGTCTGGACACACAAGCGTTCGGTGGGCTTGGACACCTGCAGTGCACTGCATCCCAGCGGGCTCCGAACCTTTTTGTGTATTCAGTATTAATATCAATGCTTCTTTCCCCTTCAGTTCTCCTACACACCATCGCTCTGTCCATGCCCCATTATTTATAGTTTTAACCCAAATTGTATTCATAATTAAATGACACCTCGAATTAGGGACTGAATTATAGGTGTCCTAACAGGCCTTGGACCGCAATGTTTTGGCCCTAAACACCACCTTTGCCTCTGAACCAGATTTTGTGACTCCTCCTCCCACTCCCTCCCTTCCCTCCCTCCCCCACTCCTTCCAGGTGGTGTGCGAGCGGGGAGGAGAGCAGAGGATTCTGGGATTGCACTTCACAGGTCCCAACGCCGGAGAGGTGACCCAGGGCTTCGCCTTGGGCCTCCGGTAAAGATCCCCCATCGCTGTGTAACAATTATAAGTGGATTGCCGAGATCCTATGAGAGTCTACCTGATCTCTATTCGAAAAAAAACTCCATTGCCAAGCCATTCTAAAACACTGGTACGATTGGGAGTTGCGTTTGAAGGATGGAGACAGCTTAGAGACCAAATGGGTTTCAAGACGGGTGCTCCTTGTAGGCTTTTGCTGTGGCGATGGTTAGCGATTTGCTTTGTCTCGTGATGTTTTTGAAACGACAAGCCAGCTCTTTCAGTGCGTGTCCATCTGGAGTACACGGTAGCACTAGTAGAATGACATGTACAGTATATCAATGCTCTATATAACATGAGCTAGATTATAATTTACAAACAATAATCAGAATCAGAATCAGAAACAGCTTTCTTGCCTTAGTTTTTACAAACAAGGAATGTGATTTTGTGTGACATTGGCTCATAACATTGAATATTAAACACTAAGTAATAGTAAAACATTTAAAAAATATAGAAATAATATATAAAAAGGTGCAGTTTAGAGAAAAGATGTGCATTCATGTAACGCAATAGTATCCATGGTGGGTGGGAGTCAGTGGGGTTAAGTGTGTGTCTCTCTCTCTCTCTCTCTCTCTCTCTCTCTCTCTCCAGGTGTGGAGCCACCATCACCCAGCTGCAAGATACTGTGGGCATCCACCCCACCTGCGCCGAGGAGCTGACCAAGGTGGGCATCACCAAGCGGTCGGGCCTGAACGCCACGGTCACGGCCTGCTGAGGTTAAGCACCCCCTGGTCCCCCTGGACACCACAGCACAGAGCACCCACGGGTGGGCGTCCCCCACACTAGAGCCACCAAAGGGTAGATGGTAGTGATGGAGGCTGCTTACCTGCGCTCTCTCCATCTCTCTGAAGGTTATGGGTTCATGCAGAATTCAGGTAGCCTCTCTTAAGGAGTTTGACTGAAGGCTCTGGGTTTAGGACGTGTCTCTTGTTCCTCCTAGCTCTGTTACGTTCCTGCTCTCTCAGCGACACGCTCTCTCCCGACACTTCTGGTAGCTCGAAGCTTGTGTCGGCGCCACCAAGATGGCGTGCCTTCTCTAGTCTCCACCATCATCATCATCATCATCATCATCCAGAGGCCTATCAATCTGCAGTCTCTACCTCCACAGTGCAGTCTGGTCACCGTCGGCTTCAGTTCGGTTAGCTGGCTGATTGCGACGGCGGTGGCGGTGGCGGTGACGTTTCGGCGTTCCGTAGATGAGGAAGCCCAGGTTATTGTCGGGACCGCCGTCACGTGATCGCCACACAGGGCGATTATCACGTTTCCAGGCCCCCCTGTGTGAGTTTTCCCCTCTCTCTCTCTTTCTCCCTCTCTCTCTCTCTCTCTCTCTCTCTGAAAGCCAAGTGTTATGGATCCCCCAGTTCGCCCGACCGCAGAGCGGGCGCCCGTTAAATAAACACCCTCATAAATCAGGATTACAGGCGGCTGCTTCCAGACGTGGGGTTTTTTTCTTCCCCCCGTTTAGTTTCTTTTTTCTTTACTTGAAAATCTTAACGAGAACCGTGGAGATGCCGAGCATTTTTTGCTTTTCTAAATGTATATATACACCGTACATTCCACAAATATTGTTGTTTCTCCGTCTGTACTTCCTGTCCATTAGTCTTGAAGGTGACACATGCCTTGCTACCCTCCGCCCCTCCGCCCCAAACCCTCCACCCCACCACCACCACCACCGCCAACTCTCTCCCCACACTAACCCTCCACCCCTCCGCCAACTCTCTCCCCACACTAACCCTCCACCACACCACCACCACCAACTCTCTCCACCCCTAGTTCTCCACCACCACCACCACCACCACCAACTCTCTCCACCCCTAGCCCTCCACCACCACCACCACCACCACCTCTCCACCCTACCACCACCACCACCACCACCACCAGCTCTCTCCAGCCCTAGTCCTCCACCACCACCACCACCACCAACTCTCTCCACCCCTAGCTCTCCACCACCACCACCACCACCAGCAGCTCTCTCCCTCCCTGGTCCTCCACCACCACCACCATCACCAACTCTCTCCACCCCTAGCCCTCCACCCCTCCACCCCTGACACTGATGGATGGCCCCGGGACCTTCACCAGCGTGACCCTCCCCGGTTCCCAGGGACACACACACACACACAAAACAGTGGACGGGCCGCCTGTCCGTCAGTCCTCACAGACCAGGGGCCAGAGAGCCAGGCTTGTTTTGTAGGGCCCTCCCCGGTGAGGCCCTCGGCTGACGGCCCCCGACCCCCGGCCCCCCCGACCCCCTCGTCTCCCCAGTGCCCAAAGCGGGTCTACAACCAGTGTGTGGTGTGTGCTCGGGCCACTTGCCTGAGCACAGACAACTCTATCCCTCCTGTTACAAAACATCAATGCAGCATACCTTAGTGCGATTATAGCCTGCAGTACCCGCATTCACCCAACAGTGGCACTGTTGTCTTCTAGTTCACACACTTTGCTTTTTACAGGGCAGTGGATGAAACATAACACACACACACACACACACACACACGCTCTTTTAATCCTTATTAAAAAGAAATGTGCTTTTGGACCTGAAGGTGGAACGCCGGGGTGGTAGAGTCGGTGCCAAACTGATAAGAGGTTATCTGTTGTGTATTTACACGGATGGAAGGTCAGCCACTCACACACTCATCACCTGGTGGGACTCTATATACACACACACAACACACACACACACACACACACACACACACACACACGCACTTTGCAAAGAAAGTAGTTTATTGCCAATAGCGCAGCAATAGGCAACCCCACCCACCACCGTTTCCCGCACCCCCTACGTGACCGCATTAACCAGAGCGGGATAAGCAGTACTGTGGTGGAGTTACGAGATGGAGACCGCTCGGCCGCTGAGTTTATTTGTGTTTGAAGTCTAATCCCCCCCGCAACCCTCCGTCCACCCCGCAACCCTCCGTCCACCCCGCCCACCCTCCGTCCACCCCGGACCACCCTCCGGCCTACCCCCCACGTCCCTCTGATTTAATGTATCCTGACGATTGGCACTGACAGTGTGCCAGGAGATGGCAAGTGGGACAGGTCAGAAACAAGAGTACGCTGGATGGACGAGTGACACTAGAGCTAGAGAGGAGAGTTACGGAGAGAGAGATGAGAGAGATGAGAGAGAGGATAGCGTAGATGAGAGGGGAGGGGAGGGGAGGGGAGTACCAGGTTTATTTTGGACCTACAATCGAGCGAGAGATGATGATGACATAAAAATAGAAGAGAGAGGGGCGAGAGAGCGAGGGAGAGATGAGACGAGAGAGGAAGAGAGGAGAGCGGGGATGCAGCCGCTTTAACGAGAGATATGAGAGGATAGAGAGAGAGAGAGGGGTGCGTGTGGGGGAGGGAGGGAGGGTGGGAGGGTGTTTTGTGTGCACGGTGTTCAGGGCCAGGGTGCTGACGGAGGAACCCTGACCTCCACTCGCCAGGAACAGCTTGACTCCATCACCCCCGGCGAGCACAGAGGGCTCCTCGCCTGCTTTGCGTGCCACCACCGACACTGTGTGTGTGTCTGTGTGTCTGTGTGTGTGTGTGCGTGTGTGCGTGTGTGTGTGTATGTGTATGTATGTGTGTGTGTGTGTGTGTGTGTTCTCGCCGGGGCTAATAGAGTCTTCGTATGACTGCTCTTAATGAAGCTCTTCGGAGGCCCCAGGGCCCCGGTGATGGGAAGTCATTCAGGCGATCGATGTAACAGTAATGTCTGTTTGCTTTATGCACTCCTGCTTCCTTTTCTGAACCACCACCACCACCACTGTCTGTTATTGTTATTTGAACACACACACAGACAGACAGACAGACAGACAGAACACCAAAAATGTGAGGGAAGAATTCAGCGAATCAGCATCGTTAGGTGAACTTTATGTCAAAATAGAGTTTATCTCTCGTTGTTGCTCTCTGGGCCTTTGGGGCCTTGCGGGTGGGAGGTGTAGGCGGTATGGGGGCGGTAAAACCCCCAAACCAGGGGTGGTGTGAGTCTGATCTCACCTGGTCCTTGAGCTCAAGTCCTTGAGCTGTAAATATAAAAGTATTATATTTTCTCAAAATGTCAGAGATGTGTAATTGATGTTTATTCTGATGATTCATTAGAATGCACTGTCTCAAATAAATTTGTTCACTCCATACTTTCAACATTTGTCATTTGTAGGTGTGTGTGCATTCATTCATTCATTCATTCATACGAAGGCCTACTTTTGATCCAAGTATCCAAATTACTTTATTCTGGTTCTGAACACAAGAATCTGCCTCTTGAATTGTATCCATGAATTCCACACGACACGTAGTAGTAGAAAAGCTAGTATCTGATGTAACATGTGGGTCTGGGGGTCTGTTCCCTGTCTCTGCTGGATCAACGTTATGATGCCTCGGGAGAGAGAGCGGCCGGTGTTGTCTTGTGCGGGGGGGGGGGGGGGGGCGGTGGGGGGTGGCCCGCCCCCTGACCCCTGACCCCCGGCCGTCTCCGCTGACAGGCCGCTCCGCTATGCGCCGCTGTCACTCAACCCTCCGTGCCAACAATGGCAGAAATTCCAGGCTGTTTGTTTGGCTAAGGACCGGCCTCTCGGAAACCCCTGAACCTCCTCGGGATCCACGGCCAGCCCTCTCACACACCCTCGGGATCTGAGCTCCCGCCGCCGTGTCAATCTGGACTCGGCCTGGGCCTGGGCCCGGGACCTAGCCCCACCTTCTCCACCACCTCCATCGGCGTCTTCTGCGGGAGAAGGTGGAGTTCCAGCCGGGCTAACCCACGCCGGGAGCGGGTCGATGTGGGTCTCTCGGCTAATCCACCTTGAAACGCAATTAGTGCCGAACGTGTCAACAAGTCGGGGTGCTCTCGGGTTTGTGTGTCCCGTCGCAGGGTCCCCCAGTGGGTTGTTTTTTACGACGACTGACGGCCCCTTGTCTGTGTGGGTGCACATTCACTGGGGTCTCTCTCGTCACCGAGTGAGTGGGGTGTGCTGGGTTGTGGGAGAAGCAGATGGTGGTGGTGGTGGTGGCGGTGATGGTGGAGGCGTGTTTCAGGATGAGGAGGTGGGGGTGAAAGAAACCGATATACATACCTTGTGTAAACATCAGCCAAAAGACGCTAGACGCACACAAAAAAACCCGCCTCAAAACGGGTGCGGATTATCCCTTAGAAATGAATAGGGGCCAATTGTGACTGCTCTGTTGTACTGAAAGTCTTTCGCTCGGCGCTGTCAGCCTGAGGTGCCTTCAGGGCTGCGGACAGGGCTGGGGGTGTGAGGGCGGGGGGGGGGGGGGGGGGGGGGGGGGGGGGGTAGAGGCCCTCAGACGCATAAGCCAAAGTGAGCCTTAAAAAACCTGTTATGCGTAATCCTGTGCTGTCTGCCCCCCACCTCCACCACCCCCCGCTCGTCAACTACAGGCTCCCAAGTTCAAGGCATTAGCTCGGGCCAAAGACCCCCTGAAGCTAAGCTGTGCGTCTCGCCTAATGGCAGGCTCAGAGGAACAACCGCGTTGACACCCGCGTTGAGTTCAGGGGCGTCGTTCGCGCTGCACGTTAACATAGCGCGATAAAATATTACCCTCGCTTCCCACTGCTCCCACTGCTCCCACTGCTCCCGACGGTTACATCCAAGGCTGCTGTCCCCCGAGTCTCGAGTGCTACCCCTCCCTGGCGTGCGAACAAACACGTCGTAGTATTTGCGAGGGCTGCGGTTTGCGACGGCACTCCCCTGCGCGGGGAAGGAATGTCAAGGTTGTCTGTGCCGGCTCTTCTGTTCAGCCGCCGTAACGAGGATCCCTACACTCCGGAGCTCCGGGGCTCTGCTACAACTGTAGCCGACATTAATAACCGGACAACCAGACAGGCTCTCTCTCTATCTCTCTCTCTCTCTCTCTCTCTCTCTCTCTCTCTCTCTCTCTCTCTCTCTCTCTCTCTCTCTCTCTTCGCTATTCTGTACTGTCTGGTCAAACCAGACAACGACGACGCGGTGCAGCTGCGGAAGGCCGGGAGACAAGAGGGCAGCGCACCGAGATATGGATCCCACGTGTCTCGGGAGTCGGGCGTGTCGGAGGAACTGGCTTTGACAATACACAGCGATGGCGTTCCGGAGGACCAGGATCCGTGAAAGCGCCTTATCTATCATAAGGCCGTGATAAGGACGGATGCGCCCAGGAATGACCTGAACTCAACGCACATGGTCTTCTGATGTGCCGGGGCTGTGATTTATCTTTATCGGTCGGGTCTACTGCACGTCTAGACCTGACTGCCTGCCTGTCCCACAACCCCACAGCACTTTCACAGGATTGCAGCTCAGGGTAATAAAAGGTGTGCGACAAAGTCATAGTTTGTGGTTCTCGGCCTCCCCAGACGACAATAAGAGACCAATTAAGATGGCTGACCTCAGCTCCCTAAATAATTCTGTCAGGGCACACCCCCCCCCCCACCCCCACGCTCACACACACACACACACGCTCACGCGCACACACACACACACACACGCACACACACACACTCAGGGAGCTGCCTGGATAAGCCTGCGAACGTGGCCCCGTGATTTATGGAGCCGGGATCTGCCTGTGGTGCTCGACAAAGGGGCATTACTGAGGTGGTCGCGTGCGGGGGAACGCGCCGAAACAGAGCCGGGAGCAGGCCTGCTGCTGTCGTGTTGTGAGTCGGCATCCAGGAAGACACCGTCTCCATCTGTGTAATCAACAATAAAAAATTTACTAATGACTCGAATAATGCATGATGCGGAAGGTGTACTTCACAATGTGTGTGTGCTCAGCCAAGGAGTTTTTCCACCTGATTAGCGTTCCATTGTGTTCAAAGCCAAATATTCCGCACCCTACCAGTACACCCACTGTGTAGTTTTCACGGTCTAATTAACAAGAACAACAAGACTCAACCCTATCATGTTTTTTTTAATTCTTCAGCCTTGCCTGTGGAACATGACTCTATTAATAGTCATTTTCCTTTTGTCAGTATCTCCAAGGGTGCATTCCCAGCATTTCACAAAGCCCGTTTCAGAACGGCAAAGTCACCGTCACGGGCGATGCTCACAGACGCGTTTACTACCCACACACACACACAGACAGACACACACACACACCACACACACACACACACACACACACACGTACACACACGTACACACACGTACACACAGAGCGCTGTATATTTACCCAAACCAGTTATTCGTTTGCGTAATGTCACCCTTGACCCGGTGCGGCGCAGTATGACAAATGAGCTCGTAGCAGGGACGCGAGAGAGCAGTCATTACGCCGCGCCAGGGAGACATCCTGTTGTTGTGTCTGGGGGCCCCGGCGGCTCGGGGGGCCCGGGTTTACCTGCCGCGGAGCCACCAGGAAGCCCCCAGTACCCGTCCACTGGTGAACGCACGAGGGAGAGTGGGAGCGGGAGCTTTAGACATAAAAAAACCCAAACAATAAACAGATCGAGAAAAGTGAAGAGTTATATTATACACCAATTTTTTTATTTCATTTTTATTATAAATAACACTGCAGTTTAGAGTTCAAATCATTGTATAGACCTGCAGGCCAGTGGAAAGGGTACTTACTGTATGTCAAACTGGGGGATAGCTTTTGTTCCTCCATTTTACCTTGTGGCCAATGTGTCTGCAAGATATGAACTTGGGTTGACGCTGTTCCTTCATTCACAGTGATGTTTGTGTTTGATTGACACATTTGATCCTTCATTAAATTGACTCGCTTAGGTGGCAAGCAATGCATTTCAGAGGAACTAAGAGAAGGTAAATGGTACATGGATTGCATTTATATCGCACTTTTATCCAAAGCGCTTTACAGTATCGCCTCACATTCACCCATTCATACACCGACGGCGGTGTCAACCATGCAAGGTAACAACCAACACGTCAGGAGCAGGTAGGGTTAGGTGGTGTCTTGCTCAGGGACACCTCAACACTTAGCTAGGAGGGGGAGGAGCCCGGGGATCGAACCAGCAACCTTCCTGTTGCCAGACAACCGCGACTGACGCCCAGAAGGTAAAAGTGAAAAAGCGTGATTCGTGTTCAGCAGGCCTGCGGAGGAATCCTGCAGAGTAGCCTACGATATCCATTTTTGTCCTATCTGCTTTCAGTGTGTGTGACCCTGAGGCATCGGGACGGACGGCAGCAGCAGTAATATGGGCTGGAGGTTGGGGAAGACATGATAAGGTTATTAGCTTCAGACCGAGGGAGACTCCCCCCCCCCCCCCCCACCTCCCCCATCCAAGGCTGTCCAAGGGGAGGGCGGCTGAGAGGCGCTGATAGTGGCGGTGCGTCTGCTCTCTCCTGGCCCCGAACTTCAAGATGAATCATCCATCTATCAAAGGCATGGTGTGTGTGTGTTTTTTTTGGTGGGCTTGCGTCAAGGTATCACGGCGAATCAGTCCACGCCTTCCCTGGGATCCCTCCGTTCGCGCCCCCCCAAAATCTGCATCGGTCAAAAAACACCCCGCGAACGAAACATCGAAAGGACGGGAGATGGGAGAGCCCGGCCGGCGGATCACTTTTTTTCCGTGATACCTGGAGAATCCAAGACAGACCCCCGCATGTTTCTCTCCTCCTCCTCCTCCTCCTCCTCCTCCTCGTCCTTCTTCTAACACCCTCCTCCTCCTCCTCCTCCTTTGTACCATATTTCTGATATCTCCGGCTTGGGGCTTAGAAAAGCAGAAAGCAAAGCGTTGATGCTTTCTGTAGTGTTACTGCCCGCCCCACACACACACACACACACACACACACACACACACACCTCACACACACACACACACACACACACACACATTTGAGATACAAAATACTTTGATGAATGTATGCAATCTGTAATCTCTCCCCCCTGTGCAAAGAGGCCCACGCGGTGAATGTAAAGGGATACGGCGCAGGTCTCTTATTAGAGGGACCCGAACACGCAGCCCGACCAGGAGATTACAAGGCCCCGCCGCCGCTGCAGGTGTCGGATGGCACCACACGCTCACGCCTCCACTATTTCACTTATTGTCGTCGCTGTGTAAACACGGGAAGCCGGGGCCACGCTTCGCTCAACTCATCGGTTCCACCGCAGGCGCCGCCATTCAGGTTCAGGGGTTTGCTTTATGAATCGTGTATCGGTTACAGTCTCTCCGCTCAGGAAATAACTGTGTAAAATAACAAAGAGAATAGCACAAGCAAAAAAATATGCAAGACACAAGAGGCATATAAAATAAAATAGAACAATATAATAATCGAGTTATCAAGGGACGCGTGGATGGATGGATGGATGGATGGAATATTGAAAAGTCGAGGTGAGGTATTTCATGTCAAAATATGGAAATATAATGCGATATGTAAAGCGGGTACGGTGAATATTGTTACCCCACGGCAGTAAATCTCAGAAATCATCTTGGCTCGGTTTAAGCAAAACAATCCAAGGGTAACATACATTTTCACTGAATGCCTTTATGCCCAGAATAGTTCTGGAGCTTTCACTTCCAGGCCACATTCCACAGCCACACCGCTCCGTCTAAAGTGAATAAGTTATAAAGATATTCCGGCTCTCCGCTCACAGTTCAGGCAGGCATGGCTGCTATAGTTGGCTCTATTTACTTACACACTGCAGTTCAAACTAACTCTCAGCCTAATTCAGTCCGTCACATACTTTGGCTGCTACTGTGTCCACAGATGATCTACTACTGCGTTACTCTTAATGCGTTTGGTGCTGCAGTGTAAATAGTGTGTGGCCGTCAATGTGTTGTGAATCTATCTCGGGCTAAGGGCTCCGTATTGTTCTCCTTGGCCCCCCCGGGAGTGCCACCTGCTCTCTGTCAGGGCCGGACCGGGGGGGCACTGCTTTAGCTCCTGGGCCCCCTGCTCCTCACAGAGCCCCCTGTGTCCTCACGGCGCCTCCATTACGCTCTGCTGCTCCTTCTCCACGGACTTAGCGGTGCTCTGCGGTTCGTCTGAATGTGGAGCCCACGACCACTACCCTGAGTTCTGGAAATATTACCAGTCCTCCAGGAAGGGGTCTCGGTGGAGAGCATAGCCCTGCAGGTGACCAGAGGAGACCGTGGAGGAGGATGAGGAGGATGAGGAGGAGAGGAGGAGGAGGAGGGGGGGTGGGGGGGGGTGTGGTTCTGTCTGGTTCTAACTGGGTATGGCTTCTCTCCAGGGTCGTGGTATCCTCACCTGCCCTGTCCACAACCTTTCCCTCATTCTAGTGATGGGTTGTAAAGTGACCTGGTTGCCAAGCCACCCACCCAGCCACCCACCCAGCCACCCAGCCACCCAGCCAACCAACCACCTGCCCTGTAGTCGTGGGCCAGTCGGCGGGAACAAGATTCCAGGGATTTCCTTACCAGGTCGTCTCTTGCGTTGCGTTTGACGCGACAGAGACAGCATGGTGCTTTGGGTGCTCTTCAACCCCCCCCCACCCTGCCACCAGCCACCTAGTGTCTCTAGACCGGACCAACGGGAGGACCCCAGGCAGGCAGGCACCGGCCGCCCGAGTGCAAGCCTGGCATTGTCCAGCCCCCCGTGGGTAAGCGGAGACGCCCCAGGAATAATTGATGGCGCTGTCGGGGCCATGGCCTCCGCCGCCGCGTCGGGCTCGGCCAGCAGACACCTTCTCCCTGCAGGCCTCCAGCAGAGAGCCCCCCGAACACCTCCACCCTCGTCCATTTAGTCTGATTGCTTTGAGTTCATGCGGGGCTGGTCCCGTGCCTTTCTATGCGTGTCAATGCGCGGTTGGGTGTCCAGGGGTCCACTCCGTGAAGTCAATTAGAAATATTGGTGAGCCCTTCACTCGCCGGTTTGGACGTATGGCACGACATGGAGCCACTAATGTTTTACAAGCAGTTCTTGAAACACGCAGTATTATTTTACTATTATTTCATTTTTATGATTATGGTTGTCATTGTTTTGTTATTCTTATTATTCTTATTATTCTTATTAGTAGTAGTAGTAGTAGTCGTAGTCGTAGTAGAAGTAGTAGTAGTAGTAGTAGTATCAATATTATTATGAGGATTAGCATTATCATAATAATTATTATAGCTCACAATGGGTGCATTATTGTAGTATAATAACAACAAGATGGATTTTTCATTGTTCCATATTTCAACAAGCAGATAGTGTTGCACCCGCTAGGAATGCAGAATACACAGAGTGCACCATATCCATCCCCCCCCCCCCCCCCCCCCCCCCACCCCGACCCCCACCGCATCCCCTCCTTTTCAAATTAGAAGCTTGTATTCTTTATTGTTTCATTGGGGAGGGCAGGTGGATGGGTGCCCTGTAGCTCCGCAGCTATCAGCCGGTCTAATCCAGAGCCACGGGAGGGGTTTAAAACACTCTGGTTTCAGCTAATCTTCCCTCTCGGGCCCCGCCGCTGCGCTCCAGACCCACTCCGTCTCTCCGTCTATGATAGGAATGGACAAATAAAGGTGTCTCCCATGCCCTCTCATGAAAGGGCTCTGTGTGCTCTGAGGATTAGGGCCCCGGTGTTTTTTTGTGTGCGTGTCTTTTTCTCATTTAGACTGAGACGGGATGGGGGGGAAAAAAGACTCTACTGTTTACACGTCACCATTATGATTTGACGTGAAGTTCCCATCTCATCTGCCTCCATTTGGAATTATTGAGAAACAACAAAGTTGATGAATAGATTTTTTTGAAGGAGGCTATATTTGGTATAAAAAAAAGGATTAATATCCATCTCACTCTCAATATGTTGTATATAGATGAGTATGAATATACAATATATCTTATTGTATTGGATTATTAAAGTCAATATTATACAGCGAAGGTGAGCAGGGGCGTGGTACTGGGGGCCCTGACTACTCAAAGGGGCCCAAAGTGGAGTTTGTGTGTGTGTGGGGGGGGGGGGGGGGGGGGGCGTTAAAAGCCTGAAATTAAAAGTTTGTTTTTATTTCTTTTCTTCTCAGTAATTAGTGACACAACTACAGTCAAATTGGCCAAATAAATTGGTTGATAGACTGAAATTTGTATCAAAAAGAATAAAACAAAATATACTGGAGGGCCCCTGTCACCGTCTTACATAATAAATACTTAAAGCTACTATAAATAAGAATCAGTGCATTCTGAGCTCAATGTGTTGAGACAATAACAATCAGAAACTAATATTAGTTCTAATCATAATTAAACCTTGGTCACATTTTAAAAAGCTATGAAATATATATATTTTATAATTATCCACGCTTACATGTCACTTCGCAAAATCCGACACGACTCAAATATAAGAGAAATCAGCCCAAAAGCTGTTCTACGCTACAGAGAGAGTCTGGGAAGCTCTCATGTTTTAACTTCAACCACAACCTGCTCATTAACTGGCAATTTGTGCAAAATGTAAAATCCTACATGGAGTCATATTCATGTATTCTTACATACAGCACCTTTAAATAAACATGAAGAAAATGTTATACATGATACTCCAAGCAAACCTCATTTAACCACATAGTACAAGTATCACAGTATTACATGGGTTCATATATATATATACTGTACAATGATGGTCTAAATGATGTTAAAATGAATGAAAATGAATTTTTGGTGGTGGGGGCTCCCCTATATGGTTTCTTTTCCCGGGGGCCCCAAATCACTGGCGCCGCCCCTGGAGGTGAGGAAGCAGCGAGAGTGGGAGGAGTTGAGCGCGCTGCCACCGAATGAGTCGAATGGCTTTTTCTTTTCGAGCAGGCGCGTCAGGGGGCAGCTCATCTGGAAGCGGAGGGGTCCTTCAAGTTCAACGGCGCATATTTTTGGTTGTTGTCTTCGCGCCGTTTTCCTGAAGAGGTACCTCAGCTCTCCTCCTGTCTCAATATTATTACGATATTATCAAAGTATTATTAAAGTGTTATTAAAAATATTATGACACTATTATTAAAATATTATTAATAATTACGCAGAAAAAAAGAGTCGCTTGGAGAATGTTGGTCAAAGTCATGATAGAGTGACAATATATTTATATTTATCATGTGTAATACTACTTCTCAATATCACCATGCTACCTTTCATCATATTCTTAATATTCTTTATATCATGTGCAATACTTCCTCCTACATTATTATTATTATTACCCTTTTATTACACTTCAATTATTGCCAAATTGTTTTTGCTGACTGAATATCTTATCTTACCTATATTTTTATATTTTTATACTTCTCCTAGGACTTAAATCTGATTTTATTTTTATTTTTTATTATTCTACTGCTTATTTCTCTATTGTTTTCTATTGCTATGCAACCTGGCACAAGAATTTCCTTTGGGATCAATAAAGTTCTATCTTATCTTATTTCCCTTTTGCTTTGGATAAAAAAGATTTGGCCTGGCTTATATTATACATATAGTGAAGGCTCCAAGTATCGCATTGTTTGGTTTATGTATAGCTTTGGTCAAACAAATCAATGTCTGTTAAAGAGTTAACCCTCGATAAGATAAGACAAGATAAGATAGAACTTTATTGATCCCGAAGGAAATTCTTGTGCCAGGTTGCATCGCAATAGAATAAAACAATAGAGAAATAAACAGCAGAATAATACAAAATAATATAACACATTCACAAATTTACAGTCAGAAGTATAAAAATATAGGTAAGATAAGATATTCAGTCAGCAAAAGCAATTTAATTGAAGTGTAATAATAATGGTAAGAGGAAGTATTGCACGTGATATAAAGAATATAAAGAATATTGCACATAATGATGAAAGGTAATGTAGCATGGTATATAACCCCCGCCCCCCAGAGAGTGTCTCATAGTGTGTGTCAGGACGGAGGAAGACCCTTATGTCCTTCTGTTTGAGTCAGCAGGTAAATCACCTCCTGGAGGAAGTGGGTGATAATGCAAACAGATAAGCACATCCCCCCCGCCCCCCCCCACCCCCACCCCAGTACCTGACGTCCATAGACTTGGGACCCCCCTTCAACCAGGAGTCACTGCTGCTGCTGCTGCTGCTCCTGGAGTCCTGACAGAGTCCTCCATCACTGCTTGCCTCAATGAGGAGACCCCCACAAGGCATTCAGCAAGCCCTTATCTGCAGTGGCCCCATTGCACAGCATTCACGCCGTTGACACAAACAATGCCACCCACTCACCGCTCACACCGCTCACCGCCGACGTGAGTGACGGTGGGTGTGGTGTGGGCGCACTTGTGTCTGTGACTTCTGCCTCATCTGTCGCTGGCTTGTTTATCCAGTCCAGAAACCCCCTCCTCCCCTCCGCCAACATCAACACCACCACCACCACCACCACTGCCTGTCCAAAACTAAGAACCGACCGCTCTGTCCGGTCACACAATAAAGGGTGTGTGTCCTTGACACTTCCTTTGCTTTTTGTCCAAACAGACTTTTTTTTATAATAGACCGGGCGTTCTATTCAGCGCGTTGGTTTCCTAACTTGGCATGATTTGTGTTTGTGTGGCAGGGAGGAGGATTGGTTAAAGTGATGAAGTCTTGACCTACCCCTCATCCCCTCTGCTCTTCCCCCGCGATATGGAAGCACCAGCCTCTCTGAGATAGCGGTGAGGTGAGTGAGCATGAAAATCTGCAGATAAGAGCTATAATATTGTAACCAAAGCATGGATAAACCTGGAGGTATTTCTTTTTCCACCCGCCTCCTGCGGCTGTGGTCGCTGAAATTGTCTCAAATATGAGACTGCATTCTTGGCTTGATGAGCTAATATCCCAGGCCAGGCGAGGTTAGGCTATGCCACCGCTGCTAGCTTGATGTCGAACGCGTTGCTCTGCAGGTATGTGTAAGCTACTTTCGGCGTTTCATCACGCAGCTCAAATCTCATATTTGACAATGAGGATATCAGGGCAGAGGATCTCGGGATCCCATGGCTCCATAATGGCTCCAGCAGTGAAGACGGGCATTATCCAGCTTCTATTAAACCCCCACCACCCTGCCGTTCACCCTCGTCCCCCCATCCCTGGTCCTGTCTCGCTTATATTTATGAATGGTAGAATATGAAGAGGTTTCTGTTTGGGGGTTGTGGTGGTGGGAGGAGGATAGGTGGGGGGGTCTTTCTGATCACATGATATCAGCTTCACAGCATCAGTAGAGGAATTTGGACAGGATCGCCCCACTCACCCCCACCCCCACCACCCCTCTCCACCAACTTTGAAGCCTCATATGATAACGAGTGGCACTTCCAATCCCGCCCTCCCGAAGCCCAGCGCATGTGAAGCAAGGCGGCGGAGTCCAGGGGTGTGTGTGTGTAACGGGGAGGTGGCTGCGTTTGATCTGAAGGTCGCCAGCCCCTTGCCGGTGCTGAGAGATGGCTGGCGAGCGAGGCCGGCTCTTATTTAATAACATGAAGGGGAAGCGAACCTCTCTCTCATAATTAGGCCTAATTACCCGGCAGGTGTGGACAGACGGCCCCAAGAAGAGACAAACTGCCTTTATCCAGGGACTTAGAGTCAGATTACCCCGAGCTGTCTTATCTGCGAGAGGGCCAGCGGGAGCCCCAGTGGTCCCGGACCCCTGCCCACTGGCTCCCAGGACCCCCCCCCCCCGTGCGCGCTCACTGGTGCTCAGGTGTATTAACCAGCCAGGCGGATTTTCCATCTCTTATGTCCACAAACACAGGGCTTCGATCAGAACTCTGTCCTGTTGCTAATAACTGAGATTTATGGGGACTGTAAAATAAGCGCACTTGTATACATGCCGGGTTTAATGGGGCATGATTAAACAATGAATATTGCTTTAATAATTATCACTTTTGTTTCTCCCCGAGACACACGCAGTTGCGTCATGGCAAGTATGTGTGTGTGTGTGTGTGTGTTTTTGACACCCTGGGGAGCGAGCCCGTGAGACGAGACTATGACCGCGGAGCTCAGTGCTCAGCCGTGAAGCACCTTGAGCTCCTGACGTGTTTTGACCTCCAGAGATCTTCACAGCTGACAGGCCGGCTGGTTGCGCTGGTCCGTTTGCATGGCCGACCTCTTTCGGGATCGCCCCCGTCACGTGAAACAATTGAGAGACTCCTTTTTGTGCAACAGATTTGACTGACATCCTGCGACCAGAAGTGTCCACCCCACTCCCCTCCACCCCCAACCCCCCACCCACCACCCCAGCCCCTACCTTGGCGGCCTCCGTGTTTGTATTTGGGTTTGCGGCGGGCTGGCGGGCGGCAGCTCTATTGTTTGGCGGGCGGCAGAGCAGGCCGGAGAAATGCTGACGCCACAGATAGATAATGCTCAGGGGGGGAAGTCGTGCTATTGAATTGCAGGTTCCTTTAAAAAGAAACTGGGCTAAAACTAGGCCTATTGGAAGTTGGCTGATGATGATGATGCTGCTTGGCTGGCGTCGTCGAGCCCCAGCCTGATTCCGGCATGGTTGACATTTCCCTCCCGCCCACTGTGGCGGGAGGGAAACCGTGGCCAGCACCACCACCACCCCCTTCTCTTGGTGTCACCAACTTCCTAATCAGTTGTGATATCCTCCAGCACTTGACTGACAGCAGAGAGGGAGGGAGAGAGAGGAAGACATACAAACAGAGAGAGAGAGAGAGAGAGCATGGCTGGAATGGTGGAATGTTCTCAAGGCCCAGGACAAGGGGAAAGTCTTGGTCCAGATAGAGCTCTGTGTCCACGTCGCACGGAGCTATGCTACAGGACAATGAGAAAGGCCTAATCCACCTGTTATCATGGTGAGCCTCCCTGACACTGACACACGCACACACACACACACACACACACACACACACACACACACACACACACACACACACACACACACACACACACACGTACAGAGGCTGAGGAATGCTGTCAACCCACCCGTGCACAGGTAGGCTTAGCGAGTGGACCCTCATGAAGCAATGTAGGCGTCTTCTTCTTCTTTTTGTCCTGTGTCATTTTTGTCATTCTGCAAAACTACACGACGATTGTTGGTCAGTCAGAGACCGTTCTGATGGATATGTCACACAGGCAATGGTTGAAACTGATCCAAACTCATCCAATCTGATTTTATTGTAGAAAACCCGTCCAAGCTTTCATTGAATCCCTTAAACTTGGCTATTTGAGTCCAACAAGTTGGAAATGTCCAGAACCATCCCTTATTCTCTTATGGTACTTAGAAAAACAACCCCTACTCTTCTATGCCTCTTGCCAGTGTTGAGAGTCCAGTCGGTGGGTTCAATGCAGTGATCGCCATATTTGTCGTTGTACTTTGGTGCACTGACAATGACCGTGAAGTTGAATCTCATCTCAGTCATTTGAGTGGATGGACAATACAGACATCACCAGCCAGCCACCGTCACCACCACCACCACCACCAGAGGCCTTAGAGGGCTGTTTGAATTATGCAGTATGTTGCGTCGTAACATTGAAAGCAGCACCCCATATTGTAGGCCACATCGGTTGGTCGGTCTATGGCAGGAGCAGCAGCATCAGGTCTACAGCAGCAGCAGGTCTACAGCAACAGCAGAAGTAGCAGCAGGTCTACAGCAGCAGCAGCATCAGGTTTACAGCACCAGCAGCAGCAGCAGCAGCAGGTCTACTCCAGCAGCACCAGCCACAGCAGAACCAGCACCAGCAGCAGCAGCAGTGTGTCTGCCTGGCGATGACTGCGCTCATTGTGGGGCCGAAGAATGCGCCGGCCCGGCCCTTAATTAGGAAGGCTGGCCGGAGGAGTCTGTCTGCGCGCTCGGGCAGTCGAGTCACACGGACAATTTAACCGCTAACCTCCCGAAATGAGCTACTCTCGAATGCCTCCGACTCGGGTTGCAGCGTGTGCCCGTCGCCGGGGGCAAAGGTCAGGGTGAGCGAAGAGTAAGGCGGGGAGGGAGGGAGGGAGGTTGGGAGGCCGGCCTTGGGTGGGGGGGGGGGGGGGGGGAGGTCAACAGGCCACGGCACCAGCAGGTATCCCTCATCCTCAGAGTGACCGACCTGGAAAATGCCGGCACGCACACACATTGGGGCGGCAGTAGCTCAGGAGGTAAGAGCGGTTGTCTGGCGACAGGAAGGTTGCTGGTTTGATGCCCGGGCTCCACTGAGCCAAGTGTTGAGGTGTCCCTGAGCAAGACACAACCTAACCCTAAATGCTCCTGACATGTTGGTTGTTACCTTGCATGGTTGACAACGCCGCTGTCGGTGTATGATTTGGATTAAAGCGCTAAATAAATGGAATCCATTTACACACACACACAGTCTGTATTGACCTCACCCCTCTCTCTCTCTCTCTCTCTCTCTCTCTCTCTCTCTCGCTGACTCCCTGTTCATTCCACTGGTCTGGTCGATCAACTATTAGAAGCTGCCAGTGTTCAGGACGGGAGCCGGTTACCAGGAGTCAGTCACCGTCGTTCATCCGTGATTCACCGTTTCCGCGCACCATTCTTGCGGTGGACACGAGGCCCGCCTCGCATGCGACATTATCAATCGAGAGACGATCGCTCTCTCTCACTCTTCTCCGCCTCCGGGAATCAACTGCTGCGCGGGGGAGGGGGGAGCCCCACGTCTGTTTACTGTAATTACAGTGTCGCTGAGCAGGTGATTTACGATGTGTGAGTAAGAGAGGCGTTATCACCGTAGGAGCTTTGGATGCAGGAGGCTGCATTGCTGTGCTCAGCGTGCGCACGTGCGGGGGGGGGGGGTGTAGGGTGGAGGTATGTACCCCGACGATCTTACAAAGATAAGATCATAACACGATTAGTCACATGATGTAATCATCATGATGATGAGATTTGTTTGGGGTTTGTTTGTAGCAGACAAACATGTTTTCTGGAGAACAAATTGCGTAGGGTAGACCAGGGTGTGTCTGCAGCACGACAGGAATTAATTAATGGTGTTATACATTTACATTGAAACGTTTGACACTTATCAAGAAATAGCAGCGATCCTTCGACATTGAACATGGCCATGTTGCGATCTAAAGAACTCAAGAGTTTTGAGACAGCATAATCTACAACCCATGGTCCAAGTCCACACCAAGAGACGAGCCCTGTGGTGCGTCGACCCAGACCAGCGACTGTAACAATTGACCGTGGCCACCAGCGGTGTTAACGTTGAGGTTTTCTTCTCTTCCAGGAGGGAGGAAGGAAGGAAGGCAGCGCCAGGGTTCCGAACGCATGATGTCTCGGCCCTCGCCCGCCCCCGTCTACACGCTGAGGGGGGCTTCAGCTCCCCTCAACACCCTGCACTTCAGCTGCCGGCAGGGGACTCCGCCACTGCTGTTCTCTGGGTGAGACACAGAGAGACACACACACACATGCACACACTCTATTAAGTCAAGTGTGTTTGCATGTGTCACTACGTGTGCCAACATCAATTCGGTTCCTGTACTCCATTGCCCTGAGCCTTCGGTCGTGATGTATCGGCCAAATTAACATAATTATTTAAATGCTAACGTATAGCTCTCCGTTCTTCGCCATGCAGGTCAGCCAAGGGCTCCGTCCACGTGTGGAACCTGGACACCAGGCGGGCCGAGAGGGTCCTGGACGGCCACGCTGGGAACTCCGTCATCTGGGTCAACACACTGCCGTCCACGGGGGCCCTGCTCAGGTGACCACACCACAACACTACAGCTGTTTCTGTAGTCTGATCTGGTGGTTCCACAAATGTGTGTGTGTGTGTGTGTGTGTGTGTAGCTCTTCATCACCGTCATCATCCATTTCTTAACGCAGACATTAGAGGTAAATGAAGGAGGGATGGGGGATATAAAGTCACCTAAATAAAGGATTTAAAGCCCAGAATGCTCTCGAAGTTCCAAGATAAGCTCACCTCCATTTTTGCTCACTCGTTACTTTATTGTCCCCTCCCCTCCTCATTTCCTATTGGCTGGGGGCGGCCAGTCAGGGGCGGGACATGCGCGTGTGTCTGTGGGACCTGGGCGAGGGACGGGCGGAGGTCACGGACTCCCTGTGGACGGGCAGCGTGGGCTTCTGCCAGTGCTCCTCGCTGGAGACGGGCCCCGGAGCCTGGCTGCTGGCCTGCCCCGGGGAGCAGGCCGAGGAGGTATGTGTTGAGTGCGTAACACACATAATCTTAGGGGGGGCTACTGGGCTAGGGGGGTGTCAGAATCACATGGCCCATCATCATATGGCCTGTAAAGCCCGTTGAGACTGTAACTGTGATTAAGGGCTATACAAATAACATTGACTTGACTTGACACACACACACACACACACACACACACACACACACCGCAATGTCTTCCAATCCAGCGTTGGGTTGCCGGTCCAAACCCCTTCTGCGTCGCGTTGTGGTCTCAAAGAACTGGCTTCTCACACACACGCACATACACACACACACACCCACAGACACACACACACACACACACACCCACAGACACACACACACACCCACAGACACACACACGCAGACACACACAGTAGCCGTTCTGGTGGCAGCTGGGTAAACTGGTTGGACAATTCCTCTTAAGTCAGACCTGTCGTACGTGGTGCTGGCTTGCCAACACTAGTTAACTCACTTGTCTCGGTAGCGTGCGTCGGTGGAAAATAACATCCTCTGTGATATATATGCCATGTCATCACTGGTCAGCAGCACACACACAGTTACCGATCATCAACACACACGATCACTGGTCCCCACACACAGTTAGTTACCGATCATCAACACACACACGATCACTGGTCCGCACACACAGTTACACAGATACCAGGCAACACAACATAGTTCCTGGCCATTGCACACAGTGGCTGGCCAACACACATACACACACACACACACACACACACACACACACACAGTTACTGGACAAAACAGATGGTGCCCCTCAGATCCAAGGTGAACCATGAAACCATCATCATTTGCGATCCGAAGCTTTGGCAGAGGTCCCTGCCTTCTGCATTCTTAGCATGGTTGTGTACTCACATGCCCACAACTTCTATAACATGCAAATTAGATGGGGAAGACACAGACTCACACGCATGTTATGCTCTCAATCACACACCCCTCTCCAATGGTAATTAGGTTCCATTTATAAAGCACTTTTATCCAAAGCGCTTTAGAGTATTGCCTCACATTCACCCATTCATACACCGACGGCGGTGTCAACCAGGCAAAGGTAACAACCAACATGTCAGGAGCAGATAGGGTTAGGTGGTGTCTTGCTCAGGGACACCTTGACACTTAGCGAGGGGGAGCCCGGGGATCCAACCAGCAACCTTCCTGTCGCCAGACAACCGCTCTTACCTCCTGAGCTACTGCCGCCCCAATGAATTACATTCTCCAGTGATCCTTTTCTCTCGGGATTCTCTGATGCTATTGTTGACTGGTGTGTGGTATGAGAGGCCCGTCGCTAGTAATGGAAACCGCCCTGGCTGGTAAAGTTGCTGCTTTGACTGCCCCGGGTTTAGTGTCCAGCCGACCGCTTTACCAGGTCAATGAAACTAATCACCCGCTCCGTCCCGGCCTGAAGTTAAATTGTGTGGTGGAGGTTGAGGACAATGCAGCCACCACCGTCCAGATTCATGTTACTTCTGCCCTTCTGTGGAGGAGCAACACTTGAAAGGGGACCAGAGCGGTCACCTGATCCCAGCGAACTCACCCTCGCTAGCCTAGCCGCTCGGCCCGGGCCAGGCTTCTGGGCGCCTGCCATTCCCTGCATCTCAATAATGCCATTGTCCAGAGGAGAGAGAGAGAGAGAGAAGAGAGAGAGAGAGAGAGAGAGAGAGAGAGAGAGAGAGAGATAGACACACACACACACACACACACACACACACACACACACACACACACACACACACACACACACACACACACACACCACACACACACACACACACACACACACACACACACACACACACACACACACACACACACACACACACACACACACTCATACACTCATGCATGCACACACACACAGACACACTTGCTCAAAGGCAGATGCATTGGACCAAAACATGCTTTTTTTTTTTTTTCTTTTGAAGGCCCCCATATAAGGATTCCTAATGCAACATTATCCATACGCCTGGCGTTATTGGGGCAACAGAGAAACTATGTAAAAACTATAGAAATAATTAGGCTCAGGCCACATGCTATGTCTCTCGCCTGTCCACCTAGGCCACAATTAAACTAAAGGACACACTAGTGACCGCCAAAATATATAAAAGTGATCCAATAGTATTGTGGACGACTACTAAGTGAGTTTGGTCTGAAGTAAAACTGAGTTGATCTGCCTACCGCAGTTGCACAAAACAGGAACACCGCCTTCGTCAAAGTTTAAAAAAGATAACGATTTGGCTCAGAGCCGCACACATTTCCCACATAGCGTACAGGTAACGAGCTAACTGACTAAGCAAGGCTACGGCAAACTCAGACAGGTACAGGTGGGTGTGTGTAACCCCCCCCCCCCCCCCCCCCAATTCCCAATCCCTGCACATCATTCATTTGAACTTTTTCGTCTTCTTGTCTGTTTAGTCAAGTCACGTCAAGTACATTTTCTTTGTATAGCCCTTAATCACAGTTCCAGTCTCAAAGGGCTTTACAGGCCATATGATTATGGGGCCATGTGATTATGACACGCCCCCTAGCCCTATATCGCCCCCATAAGGGCAAGAAACGACTCCTTAATTAACAAGGAAGAAACCTGAAGAAGGAACGCAGAGTAGGTCATCCCTCCTTCCAGGGACGGTTCGGAGTGCAACGGGTGTCAACGGCTCACACGGAGCGGTGGGGGAGCCTGCTGCCCAAGACGGGACGAGGGGGGGCGAGGTGGCGGGGCCTTCATTAATAGTGTGGCTGTGGCGTATTTATGGGCCAGGGCGACGCCACACATGACGACGTCGACGAGCGGCACCACCTGAGGCGTAGGGTGCTGCTCCTCCTAACCTCGGCTCGGTAAACACGCAGCGGTGGAGGCGGAGACGGAGACGGAGTGGGGCGCTAACGTACAGATGGCTTCCTCACAGCGGCGGTCTATTAGCGGCCACCTGATGAGGATGAATACGCGCGTCCTCTGAGGCGGGTTACTCCACCACCCGGGTGGGAATCCGTGTCGGGTTTTGTTTGCCAGCGATGCCTGTGGTGTGTTTGTGCGTGTGCGTGTGTGTGTGCGTGTGTGTGTGTGTGTGCGTGTGTGTGTGTGTGTGTGTGTGTGTGTGTACACGTACACAAGCGCTCAGAAATACACTTGCAGGCATACAGTCCATCACAGGGCTTTCATTAGTGTGTGTGTGTGTGTGTGTGCGTGCGTGTGTGTGTGCGTGCGCGTGTGTGTGGAGCAGAGCAGTGTTAAACATGCCGCTGGGTCAGGCTTTAGCTGGATTTATTATAGACAGGCGTGACCGGCCAGCCACCTGATGGATAGGGCTGTAGGTTCAGCTTGGAGGCCCTGACTGCCCCGCCGAGGTCCACACACACACACACACACACACACTCACGCACACACACGCACGCACACGCACACACAGAATCGGGTTGCAGTCCGTTGTTAGCTAAACACACAAACAATATCCAAAGTTGGCACATAACATGTACGCTGAATGTCTGATGCAACCTCAATTTGTGTGCCCGAGATCGAGGTGCAATATCACAGGGAGACCATCCGTGAATTAAAGTACATAGGCAGCTTCCATTTAACAGCAAATGGTAATAAAACGCGTCTATTAAAAGATAACTTTGCCGATTTTCTTTTACCTTATCTCTCTGATTTATCTGTGTTTAGGGATGTAGTGTGGAAACAAGACTGCAGTTGTTGCAGATGTTCTCTCTGAGTCTCTGTGGGGTGCAGCTCAGTGTAGACGCTAAATGTAAAATTAACGAGAGAGAGAGAGAGAGTTGTCGCAAGGTTGTACAACTCCCAATAAAAAGCTACTGGGCTTGGTCCCAAAAGTCAACATAACCTACCCGTCTGCAATCCACTTAGTCCTGAATGAAATGCATCCGAATGTCACTGTAAGGTGGTTTGGATAAAAGCGCTTACAATCATCAATAGTAGAAGCGCCAGTAAAATAAAAAAAGTTGTTTTTTCATCGACCGACGCAGCACAGACAGAGATCCTTAGTTGGTTGAGCTGTGGTTGGTTTGAATGTGTGTGTGAATCCCTGTTTGTTTTATCCCCTTATCTAGATCAAGATAATGGACCTACCTAGTAGGACTCTGGTGTGCTCGCTGCGTCCCGAAGCCAAGCTGGGAATGGTCATGTGTCTCCAACTGTGGCAGGTAGGTCCAAGCACCTCTGATCTGATCTTAGAAGAAGCACATTGTCGTGCTCATTGCTTACTAGCGGGCTTTCAGTTTTTGCAGTCTTCACGCACACATTGACCACGAGGAGTTATCTCTCCGAATAGAGGCACTCTGTATCTCATATCCATTTAAAAAGTTTATATTGTCTTCTGATTGGTCATTGGTTATTCTGAGGTGTCACATGCTAACACACACACGAGGCCGGCAACACGGCTAGCGAGAGATGCTAATTCAGTTTGATTTATCGCCGCCCGACTCCTCCCAGGTTATTTTTTTCCCTTCTCTTCTCCCCCTTCCTCTTTTTCCGCACATTTTCCTCAACTGACAGTGAGTCCCAACACTGTAATTAGAGCGTTCGGAGGGGCCGGGGGGAGGCTGGGGGTGGGGGGGGGGGGGGGGGTGGGGGGGAGCGGAGGTTGGGGGGAGGGGTTGGGGGTTGAAGCAAACATATATCAGCCTGCAGCTGCACACCCGGGCCCGGGCCGCTATGCTACGCTACGCAACGCTACGAGAGGGGGGGACTGTCTCTCTTTCTCAACCGCTGTCCAACGTTTAATTTCCCCTGCCAATAATGAGACCCTGTAATTATTTTCACGGTTAATTAATAACCCGTTGTCTGGCGTTGTTTACCGAGGAACATTTGGAGTAATTTAGAGAGGTTGGGGGATGTGGGGGGGGATGGGTGGGCTGGTTTACAGTTCTTAGAGGTCTCTGACACGGCGCCTTTATTTAGCTTTGGATTTTTTTTGTTCAAATCCAAACAGAACCGGTGGTGGTAATTTGCCCCCGGGGAGGGGGGGAGGCCAATCGGGTGGCGCCGCCACCGCCGCCACTTGTACGTGAAAAACAGGCACTGAGCTGGACAGAAATCTCAGGACCCCTGGATTGTTGTTTGCCGACGTGCTGACACGCTGATGCACTGCAGAGCCCCGCCGCCGCGTGCATACCGGCGCGCGAGCCGCATGTTGCCGCACATTATATTTTCTTCCCCCCCGTTGACGTGAATTTCCGAGTTGCGACCCCGAAGTTGTTTCCTTTCATCGGGTTGATTTACGATCCGATATGATTTCCTCGCCGGGTGCCAGCAAACATAATTATCAATAATGGTTTTTTTTCGGTGTGTTGCAGCGCAGGGCGTGCTCTTTTTTTTTCTCCGACTTCAAAGCCACATGAGGCTAAATCACAATTGGGTTTGGTTTCTGCGGGCGCCAATAAAACCGTCACGCAGCGGGGAAATATGTGTGTTTGTGTGTGTAAACAAGGGTACACAACAGGTTTCTACATGCGCACGCACACACACACACACACACACACACACACACACACACACACACACACACACACAAGGTTAAACTTAATTGTTACGTTTTCCTGTCAGTCGTCAACCAAAAGCGGGGAGTACTCATCTGGTGTTTGTCATCAACCCTCGACTGCTTCCTCACCATGACACACCCCCGGGGGTGGGGGGGTCGGCGGTGGCGGCTAACAGTTTGCTTTACTTTCACTGCCTGCTTCTTTCTTTCTGTCACTCCCCTCCACCCCCACCCCCTTCACTTGTTCTCTCTCTCTTTCTCCCCATGTCTCCTTGCCTCTCTCGCTCACTTCTTCTGTCCACGTCACCTGGAACTCATAGGTGATCATTTTCATCTACTCCCCGGCCGACTGAATGGCCCTCTCTCCGTCTTCAAAGTAACCATGTCCACTCGACCTTTGGGGGGAAATTAGCCATAAGCACACAACGCTCGACGATTATTTTCTACTTCGGGGACTCTTCTCCTCTCTTACCAAAATGCTCCATGTGTCTCTTTCCACTGCATCCGTAAGGTGAGTGAGCGCGCTGTCTGATCTCTGTGATCTGATTGGCCGGGAGTGGTGAGTGATAGGACAGACACTGAAGGCAAGAAAGTGCATCCATATGTGGAGGTCTCCCCTGTGTGTGTGTGTGTGCGTACATCTGGTGGTGTGTGTGTGTGTGTGTGTGTGTGCGTGTGTGGTGTGGTGTGTGTGTGCGTGTGTGTGTGTGTGTGCGCGCACGCTGGGCCGGGCCGCGTGGGACGGTAGTTGATGTATGATGTGTGAGGCTTTAAAAAGTGAACAGAGGCTAGTGGAGGAGAAGGAAATGTTCCTATACAGATATCCATCACTCTCAGCTCATCGCAAAAAAAAAGTCATAAATAAATAAATATCGAAATAAATAAGAAAAAGAGCTATGACATCACCAGGGCTAACCGTCGCACCCGATTGGTTCCTGATGTGCAGACACGTCGGTCCCCACATCTGAAAAGAGGACCGTCTCTCTTCCCGGTCCTTTCCTGTGGTTCTGTCCGGTCCGGTTCGTATTGAGTGCGAGGTGGACCCCGTCTTGTCTACCCTACCCTCCCGCCATCTTGGCTGTACCTCTTCCCCTGCTACCTCCTCTGCTGTCCTGTCCGTCCGTCCGTCCGTGTTGCCAGCTGCTCTTGAGTGATGGATCTCCTCCCGCTGGCCCCCCCCCCCTCCAGCAGAGAGCCCTCTTGTAGAAGGGCCCTGTGGAGGATATAATGAATTAGGTGTCTACTCAGGGTTCCCCGACCTCCGAACCCGAGCATGATCAATCACGGGGGGGTCCTACACTTAAGTGAAGTGCAAAGGGCCACGCTGAGCCCTCTGGCCTGGAACGCCCGAGTCCCGCGCCTTGCCGGCAGGCAGGCAGGCAGGCAGAGGGCCCTCCGAAATTCGACTGGGCTGTCTATTTGTTTTGTTACCATAAAGCTCGTCCCGCGCCGATGTGTCGGGAAGGAACACATACGAGGCTCTGTCTGTAATGTATTCGGCGTCGGCGAAAAAGGGGCGGCGAAAAATGAGAAAAAGACTTGAGGATGGATGGAACGAGGGCAGCGTGGACCGCCGCCCCCCCCCGCGCAACATATGGAAGTCATCTCTTCCCCTCTCCAGTCCTTGGTGACGGCAGCTTCGCAGGGCACCCCGGGGGGCCCATCGCCCAGCCTCTACTGTACGTACGTACGTCGCGAAGAACACCCGAGGCACGCCGAACTATATTTGATGCGAGGCGTGAGACGCACAGTCGACGGTTCATGGAAAGATTATTTAAGGCGCATTTTTGAAAAGAAACAAACTCCCCAGAGTTGCTCCGCGAGGCAAGGCAAGGCAACACTGGCTGTTAAGTTAATTGGTAGCTGTAGTGATCAGCGGCATATACCCCCCACATCCCCAGGCAGGGGTGGTGCAGAGGCAGCACAAGCACACGGTCCTACTGCATACCAAGAGGAGGACTAATGGTGGGAAAACGGGGCAGAAGAGTCGCGTCCACCAACCCCTGGAGCAGCCACCGGCCCTGTGTGTCCCATATCCTTCCATCTCCCCTCCTTCCCTCAGCCTCCTCCCTCCTTCCCTACTCTCTTTAACTCCTTGTTTGTTTTTTTTGCCCCCCCCCCCTACCTACCTACTTCCCTCTCCCCCACCCCCACCCGCACATCAGCGGTGATATATGAAGCCATCCAGCTTGTATCAGCTCACCTTTATGTTCTCATTCGCCAGGATGATTTACAGGCCTGTGGTGATTCCTCCTCCTCCTCCTCCTCCCCTCTCGTCTTGCCACGGCGATGTAGAGGAAACCAGAGGCAGCGCAGACACACAGAGGTTATCTGTATCTGTGCACAGCTCTCCGTCCAAAGAGGGGGAGGGCGGGGTGTCAGACGAGGCTGTTGTGGTGGGAGAGAGACATAGAAAGATAGAGAGAGAGAGAGAGAGAGAGAGAGAGCGAGGTGGGGAGCTGGAGAGACTGAGAGACAAGACATCCGTCCTGCATAAGTGTCTCCTTTAATTGTCAGACTGCTGGAAGGTTATCTACCTCCGATATATTCGTTACACATTGGAAGCGTCGCGGAGGCCCTACTGTAGGCCCTTAGCCACGTCGGCGGCTGACGCTGGGGATACAGATGAGGAGCAAAGTGACGAGTGGTGTAATGGACCAGGGGAGCTGGAAGAGGTGGGGGAGGAGGCCGGCTGACGGATGGAGCCCCCCCCCCCCACCCGTGTCCCCGGTGGTGTCGGCGGGAGCTCCCAGAGCGATAACCCCTTGCTCGGCTCAGCTTCTGGGACTGACTGCTCTCTCTCTCTCTCTCTCTCTCTCTCTCTCTCTCTCTCTCTCTCTCTCTCTCTCTCTCTCTCCCTCTGGGTTTTTTCTCTTGCGGTTTGTCTCTTGCATATTCTCATCTCCCCCCCCCCCCCCATCATCTACTCATCTACTCACTCCTTCCTCACATTGAGTCTTTTTCAGCCATTTTGCAGTTTAAACACATTGCATTCGTCTGCTGTAAGTTAGGGGGGAGATGCGGAAAATGACCCAGAAGAAGTTTCCTGGGTCTCAATAACCCGACACCAATCGCCCTCACCTCTCTCTCTGTCCGCACCCTCACCTCTTCCCCCCACTCCGTCCCACGCAGCCAGACACGGGCCCCGGGCCGCTCCTGTTGGCGGGCTACGAGGACGGGTCCCTGCTGCTGTGGGACGTGTCCCAGAGGTCCGCCCTCAGCCGAGCCCCCGGCACCAGCGGAGAGCCCCTCATGTGCCTGGCCTTCGACCCGCATCGCCTGAAGGGCGTCTCCGGATCCTCGGACAAGAACCTCCAGCCCTGGGTTCTGGACGAGAACAAGAACCTGCAGGTGAGTGGGAAGGGCACAAGGTGATTCTAACAGCTCGGTTGTTAAGTGCCTTAACATCCTTGTTACGTGCATGAGCTCTGTAGCGTTCATATTTTACAGGCTTGTATGACAATGTGTAAACTGAGTGCAAACCTTGCTTTGAGCCTGTAACAGTTGACTCAGATAAGTCGGCATAATTAGTGTCGTGTACAAAACAAAAATAACATGGTATTATGTCGCAACATACTGCACATATTACACACACACACACACACACACACACACACACACACAACACGCGCACTATTCTTTCGGTGCCCCCTCAACACATCTGCTATTCACATATACATGCACTCTGGGAATATTTACATATCGGGGGTTTTGGTAACTAGCGCACCAGATTGAGAATGCCCCAGAAACCCTAGACAGAAGAGTCCAATGCCAGCACATCTCCGGCCAGCTTCTAGTCTGCTCCTATGACAAAGGACAAACACAACAAATAGCCTGTCAGCCTCACGCCGTAACTCACCCCCCCCTCTCCGTCGCAGCCAGTGCATCGTGAGTCACAACGCCTCATTTGACACTATATATTTTGTTGATTTCACGAGCAAAAGGCGGTGACCCCCATATTTCAGCCAGCGCCATGAATCAGCGTCGGGAGAGGGGAACCCTGGGTTGATGTACTGCACTTGGACCCGTGTTATTGTTTCCAGAACTTTCCATTTTTACAAATGAACGCTTGAATTAGAAATATTTTTGCTGAAGCTAAAGCAAATCTCGGTTTCTGATTTTATTTTCGTCTTTCTTTCCCAAAATGTACATCTCAGAAAACAACCAGGCAAGCACCGTGTGGAAACATAGGACGATGGAACAATGACTGTTGGGGTTTATTATGTTTCTTCAGGAACAAAATATGACTTGCGAGTGTGTAATCTGTGATAGAGACGGGAAGCATTGCGGTTGGGGGGGGGGGCGGGGGTCAGTTTTGGGGTGTATGGACGGCGGTGGCGGCGGCCGTGTACCGATCCAGCGGGGGCTTTTAAATAATCCCGAACTTCAGCGGGGTGTGACGTCCAGACAGCTGTCCCGGGTTTCTCTCCCCTACAAAAGTATTTTTGTGCTGTCCACTGTTGGAGGGGTGGGAATGGACCTGCCGGGCTGTCTGACGGACGACCCGCGAGAGGTAATAAAAATATCAAAACCTCGGGGCCTCCGAAAGCCAAACAGAAAACATGTCTGCAGCGAGAGGGAACAGTAGTTACCAGCGGGGGGGCCGCTGGTAAAGCAGTATGGGGTTCTGTGAGCAGGACACCGGTGATGTTTTAGAGTCTCAGTATTGTCATCACATTTACACCCAATTTACTTTGGATTCGTATAATTGCCTTTTAGTGAGCTAATTAGTCAACATTTACACATCGGTTTAATACTTTTAATACTTTGGTTTTTGTGTTTTAAGTTATATAAAGTTAAGTTAATATATTGAAGTAATAATAAGGAGATGATGATAATAATAATAATAATACAAAACTCTTATCTCTTATTCTTAGCAGATCTATTTTCTCAGACAATCTTCCAACTCAGGAATAAGGACTAGCAGCATGCCGGAGGTGGTGTTGAACACAGCGGCCTTGCACACACTGTTGCCAGTGGTGATGTTGTTCATTTACATTCATGGCACTGGGTTTGTGTCGTAAGATGTTGCAATTCCCATAAGTCATTTCCATAAGTCATTCCTCTGATCCAGTAATCCTGGGTGCACCACGATGACCCTGTATCCCCCCCCCCCCAGATAACCCGGGACGCGGTGGACTTGATTCCCTCTGTGCATGGCATGGTGTAGTGATGTCTGGCACTGTCGGAGGCAGGGTGAAGGGAGGAAAACAGAGTTCAACACAGCGCAGTGTGCTTATGATTTACTGGGAGGCCAAGGCCTGCGGAGAGAGTTTATCAAGGCCTGATAAGGACCGATAGCCTACGGAATGGCAGCTTAATGTATTACACATGGCTCCCAGAGGCCCTTTATCTGCCCTGAGCTCAGGAGGGCCGGCAGCCTTGCTATCTGTTCCACAAAGATGATACATCTTCTTTCTGCTCTACCACAACCCTACCCCCCAGTTCTTCTCGAACACATTTTTGGTGAGTGTGTCAGGGCAAGCGTGTGAGGATGTGGGTGTCGAGGGGCTTTAAGGGCTTTTAAGGGAGGTGGACGCACTCTGCGTATTGTTGTGAGCAGAGACTGGTTCCTCCAGAATTAAGTGAGAGGACAAAGAGTCGAAATGGAGGAGGAAGAAAACGAGAGGGGGGGATTAGGAGGGCACACCAGGCTCATGGCTGAGAGCCTTCTCCATGACACGAAGACAGCTCCGTACAGGTGGAGCTTCCAGTTGTTGTCGTTCCTAGAATGTAAAAACATACACCTCGTTCACCATCCCACGATGTCCACCTGCCAATCACCCGCATCACGTCATCTCCCGATTATTAATCTTTCAACCAATCGGAAGCAATGGTCAGGTCGGCAAAATCGCCATGGTCTGGTAAGATTGTGGGAAGGAGGATCAGGCGAGTATGACTTTAATCGTGCCTTTCTTTTTGTGATGCCTTCGCGGGCTGTCAGAAATGAAGGCCTTTACTTTGAGTTTTTTTGTTTATTTTACCCACCTCCTTTCTGAATAGGAAGACTCACCTGGTTGACACATCCATCTCCTGTCAGCCACAGCCAAGCTCTAGCAGGCCAGGTGACAAAAGGCTGTAATCTCCCCGGTGCGGAGGCTGATTCAGGGCCGGGGTGTGTCAGAAATACTTGCAGAAAACCAGCCTTTCCTGGGCCGACAGGCTCGAGTGAGTGAGAGCGTTGATGGGTCGTTTCAATAGAACAGCGTGAACGCAGAAAATCGGTGCCAAATATTTGAGAAAAAGAGCGTTTTGAGTGAGACGTGCCAAATGGATGCTTTCCTTTGAACGGTTCTTCTGTTGGCAAGAAGCTTAAACAAGAAGGAACGTTCAAGGAAAAAAAGAAGAGGGAGAAGAATTCTGAAGTGTGAGTTTGTATTGGATCAGTTGGAGCCCGCAGAACGTTTCTTGGGCCCAGCTGCTGAGCAGAGCTTGTAGACTCCTGCCAGCTGGGAATACTGGCATTTTGACTGCATGTCTGCGAGTGTGAGGAGGTGTCACCCTGTCTCTGTATGTACAAGTGTGTTTGTGTGTGTGCACGTGGCCATGTGCATGCCGTGGCCCGGGCCAGAAGAAAAGCCTTAACGCTGACACCAACAAAAACGGAATGAATCCTTAAGATGGATGCCGGCCACGATGAGAGTTTGATGGTGAGGGAGCAAAGTGAAAGAATAATGGTGGTGTCTGGAAGTGCTAGCCAAGACTCCCAGGTTAGCGCTAATGGATTTCATTAAGGATTGAGCTCTGGCTAATAGCGCTGCTAGCAGACCAGCATGGTTCCGTGCAAGAGCATCGAGAGTCCTCCCTACCCCCCCCCCCCCCCCCCCCCCCCCGCCCACCACAATTGAATTGAGATCATCTTTTAGCCACATTTTCCTCTGAAACCTGAGCCGTACCTCATGTCTTGTGATGGATTTTGTTGTATCGCAATCATTTTGCCGGCCAAAGGTTGGACAGATGTAGCACGGAAACTGTTAGTCTAATCAACACCAACGCCAAATCGTTCCCAAGACTGTTTTTTACAACAGGAAATTAGTGCTGGAAGGTAGGAGCCAACACCATCCATTGGAAGCTCCCCGTTACGGAGTATCCACCCCCCCTCTGCATTTCAGACCGGAGAAAGTCAAAACAATTATCCAGCCGTCTCTGCCTAATGGCCGTTACTACATCACAACCCATTTGCTCCTTACGGTTTCACCTTTAACTACATAAATGTTCTTTTCTGACAGAAACAATGGGAAGCAAAACAAACACAAATAGATACTTAAAACCATCATTATCTTGGCCGTAATCCAAACCAGATGGAGAGGGGTTGAGGCATACCAACTTCCTGAGGTAATATCGGGGTTCAAAACAATCCGTCTTTCAGCCCTAATGTCCTTTTTCTAGCGCTGCATCTGCCTGCCTCGGTCTAAGCAGTCATGAGCCACTTCTTCGCGAGTGACGACAGGTTGATTTACTAAGAAATAAAATAATTTAAATAAAGAATGCACCAAAAAACGAATCGGCATGTTCTTAATTCACTCTCCCGCTCTTATTTTGATCAATGGCATTCCGACCTGCTCTCTTTCTCCTGCACCCATTCTATTCCACTTCCTCCGCTCAGTCTCGCGGTACCTGGTTTACGTCTTCCACATGCAGGCGGTAGACGGGCTTTCCAGCCCAGAACAGGAGCGCGCAGATAAATTATCTGGCCATCTTCCTCCTGCACGGGGCCATTAGTCTCCCTGGACACCGGCTTATGAAGTCGATTTTACGCTGTCCAGTTAGATTTTGGCTTCTCAGAGCCAGATGTTCTTTGTTCCTATTTCGCTGATCACAAGTGCCGAGATCCCTGGCTACAGGAAGAGCACGTTCCAGTCCCAGAGGAATGTCCCCGAGGCAGCCACGGGGCCTTTCTAGATGGCGATCTCCGCTGCCATCCATTATAATATGTCAGAATGTTGCCCTTTACAGAGATGGATACACTCCTATAGGGACAGTGTAGATCACAGGGAGTGGGAGCCGTGGGGGGGGCGGGGGGGGTGATGTGTATTTATCGAGTCTCTTCTGCCTGCTGACCAGACCTTTCAGTGCATTTGCAATTCATCAGAGGTGCTTAAAGCAACAACGGCTCGGCAAAGCAAGCATTTCACCAGGGCGGTCGCTCTCCTTAACGCTCGGCGTGACAAAGGTAACTCAAGTCCCGTCGTGCCCGCACACCCCCATCCCCCACCTCACACATCCCCACTCTCACTCCAAGCCAAATAGTTGGAACGGCGAGAGATGTGCTGGCGGCCTATTGCGCTGTAATGTTTTATGGCCGATGACGGAGACCTACGATTATAATGGGCCGGGTTTTAAGGACGAAAGGCCGCTATTTTGGACCTCGGTCCTCATATCTCAGTTGTTACTGATTTGTCGTGACCTTAACTCATAACCGTTTTCCCCTCTTGAAGCTTCACGGTGGATGCATTTCATTACATTTCCAATTTAATTGATTACTCCAGCATCACGTTCAACTTAAGTTGCTGAAAGTTTGAGTTGACACTGCGGCTCATTTAGATGCATTCAATTGATTGAAATGTTTGCATGCGTTTATTTCATCCGTCGTGGTGGTTAATGGACTAGTAGAGCGAAGGTGGCCATCTTAGCATCCAGACCTAACACACAGTCTGTCGTTTTTCATGATTGATTGTTGTTGTTTTTGTTGTTGTTGTTGTTGTTGTTGTTGTAGCTCAAGGACCCCGTGACTCTTGTCAACCCTGGGCTCGCCCAGCTGTGTATCCGCGGCGACGGTAAACTCCTGGCGTCGGCCGGCTGGGACCATCGCGTGCGCGTCTTCGGCTGGAAGAAGCTGCGGCCGCTCGCCGCGCTGCAGCACCACACCGACATGGTGCTGGGGGTGGCCTTCTCGGACCACCGGGACCCCAGGCAGAGACTCCTGGCGGCGGGCTCCAAGGACAAGCGCATCAGCCTCTGGTCCATATACAACGAAGGGCCTGACACTGGTTAAGGACTACGCGCTGGGGGGTGAACTTTATAAGGACTGGGGGAGAGTTTAGTCCTTAATTCCTCCAAAACCACTGCTTGACATGATTGGACGCTGGACTTTGGCGTTTCGTCACAGTCAGTGAGCGAGAAGAGCACTTGACTGTTTGATCGATCGATGGTCTTGTGATCAATTTTTCTGTTTTTTATTATTTTGTTTTTGCATCAAGCGCCATTCATCTGAAATGGTATATGTAAGGTTAGTGTTGCGTTGCGTTCACATTGTAACGGGCAAAGGAATGCATTACATCACACAAATGTGAAAAAGCTGGACTTTTGAAGAACTGAAATGAATCCTTGTGTTTCCTCACAACAACACTGGCTGGGGGTTTGTCTGAAAATCATTAAAACATGTTTTTGCGCCACACTTATTGTGGCATCTGATTCATACAAAGCTATACACCCACGTTTTTTTCCTCAAACCATTAGTCAGCAGCTTCTTTTTATTTCCGTTGACATTTCCGATGACAATTGTCAACCGCAGCCCGGCGTTGCGTGGCGTGCACCGATGCGTCGTCGTCGGGGCTTATCTGGTGGGAGATTTGCTCCGGCGCACTTGAATTTGAGGGCTAAGTTGGAGCTGAGCGGCTGTGTAATCCGGTGTTGTTGTTCTTCTGGGGGGGCTGCAGGTCGACCACGGCCCTCCAGCGTGACCCCGGCGGTATTTGTCAAACAAGGTTAATCACGGCCCACGACATGTGGGGGGACACCGGCCTGTTGGTTTAGCGGGCCCTCCTCCTCGACACCGACCGCCACGACCGACCTACCACCGTCGGCATTGTTTGTGGGAGCCGTTTATTGTCCGGCCTTCGGGTCAATTGTGGCTTCTTAAAAATGTGTGTGTGTGTGCGTGTGTGTGTGTGTGTGGCTTTTATATGTCTGTGTGGTTTAGTCTGTTTTGGCAAATTTCACAAGTGGCTCTTAAAAGATTGGTCGTCATTTATCAGAATCAGCATCTTATGTTCCGTTATGTTTACTGATGCGTATGTTTAGTTTTACCAAATAAAAGAAGGTACTGTCTGGCTATTTTTATTGTCTCCTATATTTAATCAATAACTATTGATTAATAAATAATGCATCATGGTGCTTCTGCTGTGGAGGCAGAGGTCTCTCAAAGAGCAGACGGGGAGTTTAGCTTCAGTGTGTGTCTATGGGAGGAGGATAGACCTCAGACCCGCTGCACGCTGCACAGGAAAGACAGAACGCTTAGTGCTGTGGAAAGTTAAAGCAATTCATTATATAACCATTTGGTTTTGCTGTATTGTCATTCAGGGGTGGTGGTGGTGGTGGTGGTGATGGTGGTGGTGGTGGGGCGGGGGGGGGGAACCCCTAGTTTCTTTTAAAGGACACAGAGAAATGTATGTTTTGAACAAATTCAACGATTGTAAACGTCATTAAAAGGCCCTTCAGCTCATGTGATTTTTTTTACGTTTATTTATCTCCAGCACAAAAGTAACCGCATCTTTTCAAAATTCTATATTATAGTTAAGTTATGTATTTTTTTTTTTTTAACCCAGTGTGAATATTATGGATGCTGGTAAATTAGACTACTATTAATATTGCAATATTTTATAGGTTATATAATATATGGCATTCGGTGCATTTTTATCCAAAGCCTCTTTATTGTAAAAATTGTTACAATGCAATAAAATTGGTGCATGCATGCAATTCATGCTATAGAATAAATAATGTAATTATTTATTTTTTAATGTGCTATTCATGCATTCGTTCAACAATACCAATAAAAACACAACCCTATATATACTGTATATATATATATATATATAGGTATATATAGGTATATTTGTATGTGTATCTATGTCTTGGTGTCCCGTTGACTTAACTCATCCATCATGACTTCCTAGCGGCCCTGCAGCTTCCGTCCCTCCGCGGATAAATCAACCCAGACCCCAGCCCAGACCCCCAAGACCCCCCAGACCCCCGTCGGCGCGGACGTCTGCTGATAAGCGGACGTCAACCTGCCGGTCCGAAGGACTGTGTGTGTGTGTGTGTGTTTGTGGAGGGGTGTGTGGGGGGGGGGGGTGGGGGGGGGGGTGACGATGCTCGTAAATCAGCTCTTAATGGATAATTTAGGAAGTCAATAAAGAGGGAACCCAAACAACACGCACACACACACACACACACACACACATACACACGCGGTGGACGAATAGGCGACACTATAGGGTGGTGGGGGGGGTGGGGGGTGGACTCCTTGGCCTTGGGGATCATGGGTGTGTGTGTGTGTGTGTGGTGCTGTCAACACCCATGTGGTGCCTAAATCCTTCCAAACCATCCTCTAAAAGGCTTTATTATTCATGAAAAACAAATATAAATGGGCCTCTAAAATATATACAAGAAATATATTGAAAACACACACATCATGTTGAGGCAGAACGACATGTCCACATCCACGGGGGGGGGGGAGGTGTATTTTAATGAAGGGTCCAATAAAATATGCATTTACTGTATATGAATGTAACTATGAGGCGGTGGTGTGTATTTATTCGTGTTCCGCATGCACATGCACACACACACACACACACACACACACACACACACACACACACACACACACACACACACACACACACACACACACACAGGGGATGGGAATGTGAATCATGGGTTGAGGCCTTCACTCTCCAGCCCCCCCCGGAACCTTCTTGTTTCAACTGTCCCCAGCAGATATGACTCTATAGACATCAGCATCATCATCAGCAGCAGCAGCAGCAGCAGCAATGTACACAGACTAGACACATGCCTTGATAGGCCTGTCACAACAGATGTTCCAGATGCTGCAGTGTCAGATGATGCCCGGTGGTTGCATTATCCTCCTCCACCCTCCTCCACCCTCCACCCTCCCACCTCCACCTCCTCATACTTCAATGGCAACACCTTGGCACTCAAGACATCTGACTGTCTTCACTGTGAAGGAGTTTGACTGCATGCGGCCTTTGCGGGTCTAAAAGGAGTGATTCACTATATTATTCTTCAAATGATTGTACAAGGCCTGCCAGGACCTATTCGAGACGTCCCCGTGTAAAATAAAGTTGGTGTTGGGAGTATTTTGTGTGTTTTAAAATGTCTTAGACTTTCTATCCTCATGGACCCCGTTTGGAAGGCCCAATTTATTCGTTTCGGCCCCCAAATAAAATAACTTTATATATTATGTTTATTATATATGTGTGTCTAAGTATATTTTCTGTATATCTAGCCCATGGCTTCTGCGGGATTAAATATATACAATTATTTCAAATGCCATTTTTTTGTGGTCATTTAAAATATGCTCGTTTCTAAGGTTAATCTGAAGTCAAAACTAACAAAAGGCTGCAGGGAACTATAACTTGAAGCCCAGCTCCCTGCATGGATCCATGAGCAACACTTTTGTTGATTTATAATGACGATATTATTTTCTTCACGGTATCAAATCAACGCTCAATTATTGGAGGCAGGGGGGGGGGTGGTATAATATACAGTAATATAACGAGACCCCCACCACCCCCCCCGTCGGGCCTTCCACGACCACCAGCTCACATCAATGCCCAACGCTGCGGTGTGTGAGGGTAAACACAGCTGGGCATAGAGGGAGGGAAGGAAGGGGGGTCCTGCATGGCTCTCGATACCCCCCCCCACCCCCCCCACTACCACAAACCCCCCACCCACCCGACATCCTGACAGACCCCCTCACCCCCCCCTCGCTTCACCACGCATGGATGTATAGGGAGCCTCGGACCCCCCAAAACCCCTCGGCCCGTCGGTGCATCCTGCAGGGGACCCAGAGGAACTCTCCCCAAAGCGCCTCAGTGGAGAGCAGAGGAAAACGGCCTCAGCTCTCTCCAGCAGCAGACCTTCACCAGAAACACTGACTGACTCTTGTTTTAATATAATGCACATAACACGTAGAAAACAAGCCCCATGCGTCACATTAACGCACATATTTTATCTCCATTGCACCTTTTTATTGCTTTTTTTTTCTTTTTATCTATGTTTTTTGAATTTGCTTCTGCATCCTTTAGAATGTCTCTGTTTTTACTGTTTAATGTTCAACGTTGTGCACCAATTGCACAAAAGCACGTTCATTGTTTGCAAAAAGACTAAGGCAATAAAGCTGTCTCTGATTCTGATTAGAAATATTTATATCAAAAATGTTTTGTTTTGTTTTGTAGCAATGATATACACTACATTTGACTCCGTGTGACTGCATAGGCCTACTTTTCCTACCTAAATTATTATAATTAATTATTATTATTAATTATTATTAATTATTATTATTGTTGTTGTAATATGATTATTATTATTATTATTATTATTGTTGTTGTTATGATTATTATTATTATTAAGTGCTGGGTTCTGCAAGTTAAAGTAATTGAATCACGTGACTTCGTCTATCCCCCACACCCCCAAACAAACAAACAAACAAATAAACAAACAAAAAATGATACAACCCATTAGGCACTCGGGCTTAAATAAGTGGAAACATTATTTAACCTTTGGCACCCTTACAAGCCATTAGGAGTCAAAGGTCAGGCGTCCCCTTTCCTTGCCTCGGCGCTCAAAGGCATATCCGCGTGTGTGTGTGCGTGTGTGTGTGTGTGTGTGCAGAGAAAAATACATTATGAAGCGAATCATTAGGATACATTTCCCTTTCTGTGGCCTGACAGTTACAAATCCCACAGCAGACGGGTTTTTCCCATTGAGATTAACCTTGACAACAAAGCATTCCTCAAACAACTTCCAATGGAAATCGTCCCGCACATATAGGAGTTTTTTTTTTCCCGCCCTCCTAAAATATCACAGAACTGTCCCATTAAACGTGAGGAATGATATCCTTTAGGTCCGAGGAAATGTCCTCGTTTCCCGCCTTTATTAATGGGACTCGATGCTGGCCTCTGGGAAATGTGCACCAAACTGGAGCACGTTTTAAAAACACCAATTGACAATTTTTGAAAATCAAATCAAACAATTGAATAATAAAATATGCAAAAAGTAGCTAAACATAAAATGCATTCTAAAATAAATTATTTCACTTAATTGACATATTTCTAGGTCATATTTTGTTGTAATGACATCAGTTTCGTTTTTTGCTCTGGTTTTAAACTAAGCTAAGCTAAGCTTAATATATTAGACCATCTAACGTGTATACACTGTGTGTGTGTGTGTGTGTGTGTCTGTGTGTGTGCTGTGTGTGTGTGTGTGTATATGTGTGTGTGTGTGTGTGTGTGTGTGTGTGTGTGTGTGTGTGTGTGTGTGTGTGTGTGTGTGTGTGTGTGTGTGTGTCTGTGTGTGTGTGTGTGTGTGTTTGTGTATATGTGTGTGTGTGTGTGTGTGTGTGTGTGTGTGTGTGTGTGTGTGTGCGTGCGTGTGTGTCGGCACTGTGTATGCGTGTGTGTGTATACATTTGTTCATGCATGTGTATGCACACTGTGTGTGTACAGTATGTGTGTGTTCACATGCGTGTGTGTGTGTCTAAGTCTCTGTCAGTATGCGTGTACGGGATGTGTGTATGCATGCATATTTCATAGAGCCAGGTGTGGATCTCAACATTTGAACTGCAGTTCATTGTGGCTCTGGAGAGTGTTTAGACAGCTTCCCTCCCCAGTCCTCCAGAGAGCACACAGGACCTGCCCATTCAGCCCGCTAAACCCAGGGATCTCCCAGAACACACCAACAAAGCTATCAGCACAAGCTAATCTACTCTTCCCCATCTTGAAACAGCAGCACAGGCTTCGAACGGAAACATGTTGGCCATTTTGAAGGAATTACAAGTTTTTTAATGTTTAGTTTACAGATACAGAACGGTTATTCTGACGTATGTGTGTATTGAGTTTATTCTATATCTCTGCAGGTCAGTGCCATGGTACAAGCTTCTCAGAGCGGCTTATGTTCAGAAAGTTTTTATTTTTTTGCAAATTCAGTCTCTTCCTATTTTTCATTATATGTTAACCTCCTCAAACGAAAAACAATTTTTGGTGTGTTTCCACACTGTCTCTCTCTCCACATGCAAACATCTCGTCTATCTAAACATCAGACGAAACTATATAATAATAATAATAATAATATATGGCTTTTTTGAAAGCAACAAAAAAAAGGAAAAAAAAGTGCATCCAACACAACAACAACGAGAAAAAAAAGAATTAAATTCCAGTCCGGTTCTGTGACCAAGAGACATTGTCCCCACGTTAGGGGGCCGGGTGAGGGTGGTGATGGAGGTGGAGGTGGAGGGGTTTGGGTGGAGGTGGAGGTGGGGTGGGGGGGGGGGGGGGTGAGGGACGGACGGTGGA
>PIJE02001178.1:14773-29815 GCA_002895965.2 Coryphaenoides rupestris | reverse complement strand
ATTTATGTGCGTGTGTGTGCGTGTGCGCGTGTGAGTGTGTGCGTGCATGCATGTGTGTGTGTGAGGGTGTGTGTGCATGTGTGTGTGTGCAAGTATGCGTGTGTGCGTGTGAGTGTGTGTGTGTGTGCGTGCGTGCAGACCTTTCTCTGTGCCGTTCTGCTGGGGCGGAGATAACATTGGGTTCCTGGTTCTGGCAAACGCACTCATGATTGGCAGCGATCCTGGCCTGTGATTCCTGGGCCTGCAGCACACAGACACGGGGGTACGGTTTCACTCTTCAATTTAATGAACGTCACCGACTCCAGTCGACTCAAATGAGAAGATGACAGAAGTCTATGCGGATGCATGCATACTATTATACTGCATGTGTCAGCTAAACAACATGTACTTGTACTTGTTTGCAAAAGCTAAGGCAATAAAGCTGTTTTGTGTTTCTGATTCTGATTCTGATGTTGTGGGTTGCCTGTGAAATAAAGAAATCCCCATTGTTCTATAATAATCATCAACAGGTTTAAACAAGTTTGTCATATTTCCAGATTCTGTTTTTAATTCCAACTTCAGTTTGCACTGCGTTTTCACAACACATAATATAACCTTGCAGAGAGACCCCGAAACCTTGTGTCACAAAACACACACATCAACCCATTTGCTTCCGAGTCAGCACACGGTCGAGTCACGTGTTCTCTTCCCCACATCATCAGGATTCATTTGAAAGTCGAAGTTCGTTATTGTCGTCGTGATGCTCACCAGTCCTCCGGGTCACAGTCTCTGAAGCCCTTGGCGAAGGGATTACTGGCGATCTTCAGCTGTGTGATCTGCAATCAGAATGAAGAAAAACACCAAAGAGTCAGATCTCCTCTCAGCACTGTACGGCAGATTACGTCACTGTACGTTTGACCCAGAAACCCACACACTGCGTATCAACGCGGCCTAATTATTAATTATTAACAGTAAACTATGTGGTTTGGAGAAATCTGTTGTCAGCAACGCATGTGGTGTTTGAAAATAAGCGAACTCCTGAGTAATGCTGATGTTTATAAGTGTCATATTTTTTAACACTGATTTAGAGGACACGTTTATCATCTGCTGATTGCGCTTGACAGTGCTTAGAAAGGTGCCCTGAATTAATACGAGCCCAGGGCTGCTCATTTGTTGGGGAGTTGAGGTATTTTTCATCCCTATAGCTGTTCATTATGATTCACTGAATTCGGCCTCATGAAATATCACCGGCACTACAACCATATGAAATCACAGCCGGCCCTGACATGACGACTAACATGTTATCACACGCAAACAAAAGTAGTCCTATATTTTTTTTGTACTTCTTTTTTATTTTTACAGTATGAAAAGTTTGAGTTTGAGCCTATATATACTTTTTATTAACTTATTAGTATTTATTAACACGTGGCATGGTGTGTGTCTGCGGTTCTGGATAAAAAACTAATTAACAACTCAATCAACCATCGAATGGTTGATTGAGTTGTTAATTAGTTTTTTTCTCCGACGGAGATAATTATGTGATGTGTCACTCAATCAACCATCGAATGGTTGATTGAGTGACACATCACATAATTATCTCCGTCGGAATTAAGCCGATAGGACGGAAGCGTCGTACTGTAGCCTGGAGATAAAATACAAAAGAACTTATCAAACAATAGGCCTATGAAGAGAGAGTTACTCAGCTGTGACGCACACACACACACACACACACACACACACACACACACACACACACACAGACACACACACTCACACACACACACATAATGCGTAGGACTACAGTTGCGCAACGATTGGCCTACTTTATTTATTTCAAACATAGCCTACGTCGAAAACATGAGGCCCTATTATTATTATTATTATTATTATTATTATTATTATGACTGCAGTGGGTTCGATCGCAGAAATCGTCTCGAGTCGAATTCTACAGATATATAAATAGTTTCTATTTTATTCTTATGTTATTGTAAATCCAGCCCAGTCATTCTGCCATTATAGGAACATTCTACAATTTATTTAGACGCCCACACGTCAGTCTTCATGCAACGTCGTTGCATGAATATAATATAATATTTTCAAATTTCTAATATCTAATAATAATAATAATAATAATAATTATTATTATTATTATAAAGAGAGGCGGCAGCTCACCCTGTAATAATAATAATAATAATAATAATATGTATTATTATTATTATTATTATTATAATAAAGAGAGGCGGAAGCTCACCCTGTAGTAATAATAATAATAATAATAATAATAATAATAATGCTGCCATTTCTGCCACTACCACTGTTTTAAAAAAATTTTTTTAATTGTTTTTAATTTTAATTAAAATCTTAATTTGACTGTCTTGTTTTATCCCCTGTTTATCCCCTGTGCCTTGAAAGGCGCCTCCAAATAAAATGTATTATTATTATCATTATTATTAATGATGATTCTGATGATTCTGATTATAATAATAAAGAGAGGGGCAGCTCACCCTGTAATAATAATAATCATAATATTTATGATGATGATTATGATGATTATGATAATAAAGAGAGGGGCAGCTCACCCTGTAATAATAATAATCATCATAATATTTATGATGATTATTATGATGATTATGATGATTATGATAATAAAGAGAGGGGCAGCTCACCCTGTAATAATAATAATCATCATAATATTTATGATTATTATTATTATGATGATTATGATGATTATGATAATAAAGAGAGGGGCAGCTCACCCTGTAATAATAATAATCATAACATTTATTATGATGATTATGATGATTATGATAATAAAGAGAGGGGCAGCTGACCCTGTGGTTCTGGTAGGCCGTGACGGCGGTGAAGCGCGTCTCCTCGAACACGAACGTCTTGTAGTTCTCCTCCGCGTACTTCTCGCTGTCCTTGCGCGGGTCCACGTAGACCACGTGGAACCTGGGCTGGTAGCGGTGCATGGAGTTCAGGATGATCTGCAGCGCCCAGGCCAACACACCCAGGCCAACACACCCAGGTCAACGACACACAATATTAGAGGCCACACTGAGGTCATTTGGATTTATTGACAGTTATCGAGGCTATTTGTGCGCTTTCATTTTACCCACAATTACATTTTACGCACCATTTACGCACAGCTGCATGCAAGATGCGTGTCAAAAACCGGCTTAATGTGCATTTCTACTTTTGTTTCCCTTCACTTTTGACGAAAAAAACCACTTAATTACTCCTACTAATCGACGAGGACATTAAACACAGTGATGCATATGAGTGCATATTTAACACGCGGTTGATGAACTTAAATGATAGTCAAATATAGGCCTATACTATGAATACACATCCGCCTATATGGGAGTGGGCTGGCAGCTTAGCACAGAGCCTTTTATGTCCTCTAATAATGCCTTCTATATTTCTTTATTTGCGGAAAAAAAAATATTATGTGGAATATTTTTCCACAGTAAAATATTCCCTGTGGCTTGCTGCCTTTGTTTTGCTGCGGGCCTCTGTGGGGGTTTCCACTTTCTAATGTGAGGTCATCTCAAATATAGAAACATTATGCAGACGCAACATAGCAGCAGTAGTAGTAGTAGAAGTAGTAGTCACTCCTGAACATGGACCTGCCAATGTTCATATCCACACGTCCATATTTCCCAAATCGTGCCATTCGGGACTGTCTAGGCCAGGGGTGTCAAACTCATTTGAGGTTGAGGCCGGAACAGACCAAGTGCGACTCGGAGGGGGGCCGGACTAACAAAAAAACACTTGATATGATTAAAGATGTCTTCTCTATGTAAACTTGTTTTATTCCCCTCTAATGTACATTTTAGGCCTATATGAAGTGCATTTGAAGTAGCAGTTTATATTGAAGTTTATATTTAATAAAGTTGCATCTAATATTACTTTTGTCTTCATACAAAAAAAACTAACAGAATATTCAACAATTGGTCTATTGCTAAATTAATAACCTGTAGCCTATATGGCTGTAAAATCTCTGCGTAAAGTCTCCGTGTAATTACTAAGCCTGAGAAACTGTAACCCCCCCCCCCCCCCCCCGGAGCGGCACCCGCACGCACGGGGAGGCGTGGAGCTCCGCTCACTCCTCTCACTCTTCTCCGCGGTCGCTTCTCCTCCTCCTCCAGGCGCACCGGAGAATCGACATGACATCACCCGCCACCGACTGGGGGGAGAAGAAGAAGAAGGAGGAGAAGGAGAACAAGAAGAAGGCAAGCGGACAAAATGTGTTGATAGCGCGACAATAAAGAGGGCGACGTGTTTGGGAAGAAGAAGAAGACGGAGTAGAAGTAGAATAGCCGTGCGTAAGTCACAGGCGCGTCGAGAGCGGGTATCGGTGCCAAGTGGCCAAAGTTCTCCAGTGGCGGAACAAAAACGCTCAGCTATTTGGGCGCACGTTGGTTTCCATTGTGCGCAGCCTTGCCTCGCTCTCTGCGCGTAGTACGACCGGGCGAACAGGAGGAGGAGGAGGAGGAGGAGAAGGAGGAGGAGGAGGAGGAGGAGGAGGGACGCACAGGGGGAGCTCCCATACTCTACTCGAGGTGCTTTCTTGCCTATGGACGACAGCGGTCCTCTCTCTCCCAAGGCGAACGCGTTCAGTATTGCCTCCCTGCTGATTTCAGCCGCAGAGCACGCAGGGAACCCGCCGGCGCTCGACGCGCAAGGAGTCACCGCCGGCCCCCCCGCCCCGGACCAGCCGGAGCTGCGCGGCTGCAGTTCCTATAACATGCACTACAGTACTGTCACCCGGGAAATGGAAGGTACGACGCTCAGCTCTTGGCGATAGCCGTGCGCCACATGCTTTTGTTTCGTGGGTAACCTAACCCGTCTTGTTGTGTGAGCTACCAGTAATAAAACAATACTTAACAAAAGTGTCCTTATCCGCGCAAAGAACCCACAGACTATAAGTCTACCCACGCACACGCACACGCAAGCGCGGTGACTGGACGCATGAATGAAAGGAAAACGTTTCCCCGCGTTTGCAGTTCAGCAACAACAACAAAACGTGCCAACAGATACATCAGTCTAAAAGACGCCAATCCACGCAAAGCAGACGCAAGAGCCGTACACAGTCCATTCCATTTGGAGATTATGAAATAGGCCCACGGTAAAGGTTTCCACGGGCACCCGTGCGTGCGTAATGGTCCAAACGCAACTTAAAGCCTTTTCGGCTCAGCGACATGGACATCCGACACTACAGCCTATCATGACTTAAAAACAACAATACACAGAGCTCTCCATACGGCACGGCAGCGTCGTTTGTTTGTTTGTTTGTTGGTTCATGCAAATCAATGTTTGTTTACCTTGTGAATAGTTTACTCTCCACTGTGCCAGCTCTCCCCCGTCTATTGTTAACAGTGCGTGATACCCCTTATCCTAAAGTAAATGGGTGCCGGAAAGCCCATTAAAAAGGGGCGCACTTCACTGTCAATCAGCCTCAGTCCCCCCCCCCCCACCGTCCCGTCCCAGAGCATATAGGCCCTACCTGCAGTCCCTTATCTAAATAGAAATAAGAACCGGTTTTATCGTAAAGGGGAGGCCCTCTGCGAGAGATAAGAGAGAGGAGGCTGGCTTGGAGTGCAGCAGACGCGAGAGGCGCAGCGCACGTCGAGGCCGCGCGGAATTACTGGGGAGCGCACAATTACGCGCGTACACTACATCCATTTTTTGTATGTTTTTTGTGTCTTACCATCGTGTTTATCGGATCGGCTGGCAGTTGATGCCTCACAGGATTAATGAACTATCGGGACGGGCACTTTAAAGTCGAAATAGGTGCTTTATTGTGCCTATGCCACCTTCTTCTTCTTCTTCTTCTTCTTCTGTGTATCCACGGACTGACTCCTGCACCATTTCAACTCGTTGCCTGCCTGTGTGTTTTTTTTACACGTTTCAACGCGTATAGTAAAGGGATTTTTTGTGTGTGTGTGGAATGATTTCAGCCATCTCCAGTCCGTGGCTGACGCAGCTCTCCCACTTTTGCGATGTGGCCGCCTTCACCACGAGCAGCATCGGCAACCTGAACACGGCGGGCAGCTACCACCACCTCTCGCCCTCCCCCGGAGACCCGTACGGCCAGCATGACGCGGCCCACTTCGAGCCCTGCCCGGCGGCGCAGCACAACAGCTACAGCAACTACCCGGGCTCCCACCCGAACCCCAACGCCAACCCCAACGCGAACCCGGGGCAGGCGCAACAAGGCGACTCCAACTGCTCCTCCTCGTCATCCTCGTCCTCTTCCTCCAACTCCACGCCGAACGGCAGCAAGTCCATAGTGAAGAAAAACCCCAAAGTGGCCAACATTAACGTTCAGCTGGAGATGAAGGCTTTATGGGATGAGTTTAATCAGCTGGGAACGGAGATGATAGTTACCAAAGCTGGCAGGTAAGTACATAAAAAATAAAGACACACACACACACGCACACACACACACCACACACACACACACACACACACACACACACACACACACACACACACACACACACACATGGCAAACAATACACATACGGCCGGACTAACAAAAAAAAGCACTTTTGATCTGATTAAAGATGTCTTCTCTGTCTAACAGCTTGTACCTTTATAAAACTAATGGAATTAGGCATTTACACAAGGCTAGGATCTGACATATTTAGCAAATAACTTTATAACATTTCCAGTTGTTCCCGATGTTCAACAGAATTTGTTTGTTTGTGTGGGCCGGATTGGGATCAGCCCGCGGGCCGCATCTGGCCCCCCGGGCCGCATGTTTGACACCCCTGGCCTCGGCTTTCTGTGGTCATATGGATGCTTTCGTTCCATGATGATGATAATAATAATAATAATAATAATGTACATTTAACATCACAGTATTGTCTGCAGTTATATACTCACGTGGCCGTTGTCATCCAGCAAGTTGTTGGTGAGTTTGAGTTTATCGAAGGAGACGATTTGCTTCATCCACTGCGCGCCCTTGGCGGGGGAGTCCGGGTGGTAGTGGACCCTCCCGGGGGTCGCGGGGTCAGCCTTACCGGCGACCAACCACGAGGAGCTGTGGAACGCATACCTGGAGACAAACAATTCAGCCAAATAGGCCTATACTTATTTATTGATATTTATTTTTTCCCTTTTTGTATAGTTCCTGAAAAGTTGAATAAATTAAATGGAAAACGTACGAAAGTGTCGGCTTAGATGCTTTACCAAATAAATTAATCACATTACAGTAAATATTCTTATGTAACAGTGTAATCGTGTTGGGCTTTATGCAGTAGAAGGCTATATATTTGTACCTGTATCGTTTGTCGTCTACGGGGAGAAAGTCCATCAGGAGCATGTAGTCTGACATTGGGTCCATCCCAAATATTTTCACTTGGAAAGTTGGAAACATTCGCCTTGAATGGAAACAAATGGACCGTGACTATATGAGTAAGTGTGTGTGTGTGTGTGTGTGTGTGTGTGTGTGTGTGTGTGTGTGTGTGTGTGTGTGTGTGCGTGTGTGTGTGTGTCTTTATTTTTTATGTACTTACCTGCCAGCTTTGGTAACTATCATCTCCGTTCCCAGCTGATTAAACTCATCCCATAAAGCCTTCATCTCCAGCTGAACGTTAATGTTGGCCACTTTGGGGTTTTTCTTCACTATGGACTTGCTGCCGTTCGGCGTGGAGTTGGAGGAAGAGGACGAGGATGACGAGGAGGAGCAGTTGGAGTCGCCCTGTTGCGCCTGCCCCGGGTTCGCGTTGGGGTTGGCGTTGGGGTTCGGGTGGGAGCCCGGGTAGTTGCTGTAGCTGTTGTGCTGCGCCGCCGGGCAGGGCTCGAAGTGGGCCGCGTCATGCTGGCCGTACGGGTCTCCGGGGGAGGGCGAGAGGTGGTGGTAGCTGCCCGCCGTGTTCAGGTTGCCGATGCTGCTCGTGGTGAAGGCGGCCACATCGCAAAAGTGGGAGAGCTGCGTCAGCCACGGACTGGAGATGGCTGAAATCATTCCACACACACACAAAAAATCCCTTTACTATACGCGTTGAAACGTGTAAAAAAAAACCACACAGGCAGGCAACGAGTTGAAATGGTGCAGGAGTCAGTCCGTGGATACACAGAAGAAGAAGAAGAAGAAGAAGAAGGTGGCATAGGCACAATAAAGCACCTATTTCGACTTTAAAGTGCCCGTCCCGATAGTTCATTAATCCTGTGAGGCATCAACTGCCAGCCGATCCGATAAACACGATGGTAAGACACAAAAAACATACAAAAATGGATGTAGTGTACGCGCGTAATTGTGCGCTCCCCAGTAATTCCGCGCGGCCTCGACGTGCGCTGCGCCTCTCGCGTCTGCTGCACTCCAAGCCAGCCTCCTCTCTCTTATCTCTCGCAGAGGGCCTCCCCTTTACGATAAAACCGGTTCTTATTTCTATTTAGATAAGGGACTGCAGGTAGGGCCTATATGCTCTGGGACGGGACGGGGGGGGGGGACTGAGGCTGATTGACAGTGAAGTGCGCCCCTTTTTAATGGGCTTTCCGGCACCCATTTACTTTAGGATAAGGGGTATCACGCACTGTTAACAATAGACGGGGGAGAGCTGGCACAGTGGAGAGTAAACTATTCACAAGGTAAACAAACATTGATTTGCATGAACCAACAAACAAACAAACAAACGACGCTGCCGTGCCGTATGGAGAGCTCTGTGTATTGTTGTTTTTAAGTCATGATAGGCTGTAGTGTCGGATGTCCATGTCGCTGAGCCGAAAAGGCTTTAAGTTGCGTTTGGACCATTACGCACGCACGGGTGCCCGTGGAAACCTTTACCGTGGGCCTATTTCATAATCTCCAAATGGAATGGACTGTGTACGGCTCTTGCGTCTGCTTTGCGTGGATTGGCGTCTTTTAGACTGATGTATCTGTTGGCACGTTTTGTTGTTGTTGCTGAACTGCAAACGCGGGGAAACGTTTTCCTTTCATTCATGCGTCCAGTCACCGCGCTTGCGTGTGCGTGTGCGTGGGTAGACTTATAGTCTGTGGGTTCTTTGCGCGGATAAGGACACTTTTGTTAAGTATTGTTTTATTACTGGTAGCTCACACAACAAGACGGGTTAGGTTACCCACGAAACAAAAGCATGTGGCGCACGGCTATCGCCAAGAGCTGAGCGTCGTACCTTCCATTTCCCGGGTGACAGTACTGTAGTGCATGTTATAGGAACTGCAGCCGCGCAGCTCCGGCTGGTCCGGGGCGGGGGGGCCGGCGGTGACTCCTTGCGCGTCGAGCGCCGGCGGGTTCCCTGCGTGCTCTGCGGCTGAAATCAGCAGGGAGGCAATACTGAACGCGTTCGCCTTGGGAGAGAGAGGACCGCTGTCGTCCATAGGCAAGAAAGCACCTCGAGTAGAGTATGGGAGCTCCCCCTGTGCGTCCCTCCTCCTCCTCCTTCTCCTCCTCCTCCTCCTCCTCCTCCTCCTGTTCGCCCGGTCGTACTACGCGCAGGAGCGAGGCAAGGCAGCTGCGCACACATGGGAAACCAACGTGCGCCCAAATAGCTGAGCGTTTTTGTTCCGCCACTGGAGAACTTTGGCCACTTGGCACCGATACCCGCTCTCGACGCGCCTGTGACTTACGCACGGCTATTCTACTTCTACTCCGTCTTCTTCTTCTTCCCAAACACGTCGCCCTCTTTATTGTCGCGCTATCAACACATTTTGTCCGCTTGCCTTCTTCTTGTTCTCCTTCTCCTCCTTCTTCTTCTTCTCCCCCCAGTCGGTGGCGGGTGATGTCATGTCGATTCTCCGGTGCGCCTGGAGGAGGAGGAGAAGCGACCGCGGAGAAGAGTGAGAGGAGTGAGAGGAGCTCCACGCCTCCCCGTGCGTGCGGGTGCCGCTCCGAGGGGGGGGGGGGGGGGGAACGTGTCTATAGGTTTACGCACTTGATGTTTTATTTGAATAAGGCCTTGTCAATCATGCCCCCCTCTCACACACACACACACACACACACCGTCAATGTCCGCTTCATACTAGTGGACTGTAGTGTAAAGGACCCCGGGGCGGGGGGGGGGGGGGTTACAGTTTCTCACTTTTCTTGGAGGTTTTGTGGAGTCTACCCACCCCACCCTCGCCAAAAAAAAGTGCCCCATCACCAATGTTTCTGTGGAAATACCGTACATCTACTGTTACTCGTAAATCCTTCGACTCACTTTTATTTTTGCAGCTATCGGTTGGTCACGTAAGGCTGTGTTACTGTTGTCACTGTTCATTGCTCTGGAATACTTGATTCACACCTTGTTATTCTATTAACCTTATCCGTCCCACCCACGTCGATCCATCCGAGCCCTGAAACACATGTATTTCAGGTTTTTTTTTTAATTCAATTAAAATTCACTGAACTTAGGTTTAGTGTTTGTTCTTTATTATTATTATTATTAACATTGCCCAGCATTCATATATTATGGAGAGAGCACAGTTGGCCTCAGGACTAATTTATTATAACTATTAGAGGCCTATTTATTATGTTTAACATTTTTCTCCATTTTTGTTATTCTGTATAAGCCTATAAATAGAAAGACGTTGGGTGTCATCTCTGGTTATTTTTTATTATTATAAAATAATGCTTCACAAAGTGTGTAAAGGAATCACGGGACCTTGGCGCGATGGATAACCATCGCGATCGTTATCACATTTAGTTTCCTAATGAATCAGCTGTGAGGGGCCTTGTGTTTGGCAGAAGGCTACAGAGCATCTCATCTCATCCACACCGGCGGCATTGCGTCAACATGCGTCCTCCTGGTCGGATAAACTCATTAAACGACGTGCAGTCACTTCTGTGTGATGAACTCTTGGTTATTGTGGTTATTGTGTCTGACGTTTATATTGGAGGTGAATCACACACACACACACACACACACACACACACACACACACACACACACACACACACACACACACGCCTACGGCACGTTTTGACGCATAGTTTCACGTAGGTGGCGTTTGATTGATAACGGATCAACTCTCAGGCCTTGGAGAGGCGGACGCGTCCTTTGTAAATACGCAGCACGGCAGGTGACTCCTGACACAACAACACAGGAGTTGGTTTTAGATGCGGGAGCGACTGACGGCACCGCTGGAAGCTGCGTGGAAGGCCTCCCCAGACGGGACGGGACACGGCTCGACAAGCAGCTTCTTTTCTTGCGGGATAAATGGGCCCGGGCCTATTAATTGATCCTGTGGTCAGTCAAAAAATAGGTAGGTCTTATATACTGCAGGTCAGACGGACAGTCAGTTTCCAACAGTAATTTGCCTCCACTTTCAACATAGGCCACGTTGTGCTGAACGGTGCGTTTTCCTCGTTAATTCTCCCCCCACCGCCCCACACACACACACACACACTTTTACGCACACTTTTACGCAGGCTGTTCCTGCACACCCTCCGACGCGTGGAGTGATTTCCACCAGCGCATGTGTTTCCTATTTGTTTTAAGGTTGCCATGCAGGTCAGGAGTGGGCCCTAGGACCCCCACAAAGCGCCTTTTAGTCGTAGGCCTGCCATGGCCCTATCTGGACGGATCCGTATGAGGAGGAGGCCTGCAGGTGTCCAACGTTTAGTCTTCTTATTTTTGTGGATTGGGATCATATATGAATGTATTGCAGTGTATTTGTCCACCGCTTTGGTTCTCATATGAGAGTTTATGACGAACTGGTTTATGATCAGTGTATTTAGACTTAAGCCTTTGGGTGCTTCTGTCGGCATGTCGCATATTACGTCATTCGTGAGTAAATAGCAGATGAATCAGTCTTTTAAAATGGTAGGTGTGGGAAATCTGATTTTTGTTATTTTTAGAATATGTAGGCTATATTAAAGAAATTGTGGATTTGCGTTCAGCCCACGGATTTAATCTGCAATGTGTCCGTCCAGTTGACAGAAGTAGAATCAACCATATCCAAAAAAAATACTTTTTAGTCGGAACGAACAGGCCTTGAATTAAAATGTTTACTTGCACATGGAGTAGAAAATAATAAATATTGACGTAGGGCCTCATGATCAACTCACATTAAATTACTTTTACAGACTAAATGTAGGCTACATATCTGCAGTATATAATGTGTATAACAATTAAACTGTGATATTTCTAAACGACCAAACACAGTTGGACTACAAATACGACCACTGTTTTGCTTTTGTTAAATTATTTAATCGGCTGAAGTGAGTATTATGATAACCAAAATCAGAATACTGTTACAAACATGCACAGTAAATAGCCGATACAATAGACTCAGTAAATAGGATAAATATTTCGATTTGTTCGTTTTTTATCACGATTTCTTCCTACTTTCCAAGGGCTCTTTGGAAAACCACATTTACATCGATTTCAAAGTGCAAAGCCCAGAGTCTCGTTTTAATGAGGCCGTCCATGCCTCATTATATATGAGACTTTTATCTTTTTATTTATTTATTTATTTAATTTAAATGTGAAGGACCTTTAACCATGTATTCATTAATTAATTAATAGATGCATTAAGTAATACACGGTTCAAGGTCCTTATTTGTGCCCGTATTTATAAATACGGTGCACAAATAAGAGTTTCACAGATGAAAAGCAATGAAACAACATAAAATCTGTGATACTTTCACACACCTTGTTACACTGCAGCCCTTCCGAGCCTCACCACTCAGCCGATACAATCACGGGATCGAATCAATCAATAAATCAGACACGACCCAACGGTCACAAAGCAACAATGATGAAACATTCATGACATGCATGACTCTTTTCTCCGCAGACATGTAGAAATGCACATTTTTTGTGCATTTTTAAGTTTTTAAGAGTGCAGACATTTGTTTGCCCTATCCCAGCACGATTGCTTTAATCTTATTTAATCGAGACACACACCTATAGTGCTAATAATTCCAATATCTGCTGCATGGGCATGACTTTCCATCTTTTATCATGGATTTAAGCCCGTATAAATAGCATATAAAGCATAATAATAATAATAATAATATAGGCCAAGTCGTTTGGGGAGACCAAGGTCACATGCAACACTGTATTCTGTTGCGATAAATATACCATCGTTATTTCAGTGAGCAATCTAAGCCATGTTCTATCGTTAATTTATTTACAATTAAATAAAAAGGACAAAAATCCGACAGAAATATAGTGCAAACATTTTGAAAGCGTCGCCACACTGGTGTTTGTTTATTAGACTGGTAATAATAATATTGAAATATTTTATTTTTGTTCTCTGTCATCAAGTGGTTCATTTGGCATTGTGCATATTTTAATGCAGAGCATAATGTTTGGAGGCCTGTGCCCTCCAAACATTATTTTGGGTTTAATTCCGTCAGATATTTGTTGCCATCTGCAATGATTTAAACATTTATTTTGTCGGTAGGCCAATGCAGATACGCGCTGTGTGCTTTAGCATCTTGCAACAGAAATTCCAGGAACGAAATAAATTCCTGCCTGCTTACTTAAACGTGTTTTTCTTTCTTATGATAACATATTTTGATGAGATGTTGCAGAAGAAGGACGAGGCCGGTGTCTCAATGTGTGTGTGTGTGTGTGTGTGTGTGTGTGTGTGTGTGTGTGTGTGTGTGTGTGTACGTGTGTGTGTGTGTGTGTGTGTGTGTGTGTGTGTGTGTGTGTGTTATCTGCCAACGTCACCAAACATGCTTCCTTGTGGAGTAGGAAAGTCATAAAGGACATCTGTTACAAAAAATGGCACAAAGGAAATGAACACAATAGTTGACTAACGGATTGTCTCATCTGAGACAAATTCCATCATCCGTATCGGAATACATTGAAAAGACACACGTGAGATTGCTGTGTAGTGTGTGAGACACAGTGACACACATGAGACACATTTAAACAAAACGCATTCGTCGTTGTAATGTTTAAATGTAGCACGGTGCTGAAATAAAAACGTGTGACCCCTTATTGCTTATTGCATTGGACCAAAACATAGAAACAAAAACTTTTTGCTTGTCCTCAACGGTGTAAAAAAAAAAAAAGGCAACACTATGGGCCAGTGGTCTTACTATTTCATCCAATTTAATCCAATTAAAACAGCCCAAGTTCCGTTTGTCCATGCATGGCCTGATTTCTCCCCACGCAGCCACTCTGGTCACCTTTGGAGACCTCAACTCCGAGACCCCATGAGCTCCAAATCGCACTTTATCGCCAAAACCTCCGGCGTCCCAGCACCGTGCATGGAACGTATGTGCGCCCTCTCTCTGTTTGTTCCCACAGGGGGAAGGTCTGCCTCTCGACGTCTCTCTCTCTCTCTCGCAGAGTTAACAAATAGAAGCCTGACAGCTGCCAACCACGGCCCTTCAACACGTCCGCTGAGGGCCCGTCCAGGGCCACGCTGTCCCACCCCTGTGTGCGCCCTGCAGTGCCGCCCTTGCTGGGGCTGCTCTGCTGGGGCTGCCCTGCTGGGGGCTGCTCTGCTGGAGCTGCTCTGGGCTGGAGCTTTTCCGTTGGGGGCTCTTTGGTGGGTAAATTATATCATCATCTGAGCGTTAAGGATCCCTGGAAACTCTTCTCAAGTCTCCACCATAAACCATAATAGCATTTAGTGAATTCCTGACGTTTAAAGGTGAGATCCTCTGTGTAAAGATGCCCATAGAACATGCATAGAAAATTTAAACATTGTTTAAAAAGGTTTATTATGAAGTGTATTATATTATTATTATTATTATTATTATTATTATATTTATTATTATTATATACTGGACTGTAAAGTCTGCTCACCACTGATAGAAATGGGTCCGCATTACACCAATTTTTTCGTCTTCATTAACCATCAGGAAATGTACAGCAGAAGATAAGATATCTTCATCCATGAAGGGGAATTCACTTCAGGTCAAATAATTAAAATCAGGATTTACCTCCTTCACACGCCTCCAGTGAATATTGATGTTGTATCAGAGCCACCTTACAGGTACAGCAGGAACAAAAATAACACTTTATTAATAATCCTGAGAAGTACATACGTACAGTATATAAAGTTGACACACACACACACACACACACACACACACACGCACACGCAGTCCCTACACACACATATACACACACACACACACACGC
>PIJE02001178.1:2500-5000 GCA_002895965.2 Coryphaenoides rupestris | reverse complement strand
CCCAACTTGCCCTTCTTTCATTCTTCCGATCCTGAATGTTCTTCGTCTCTCTTTCCATCTTTCTTTCCCTATCTCTCTCTCTCTCTCTCTCTCTCTCTCTCTCTCTCTCTCTCTCTCTCTCTCTCCCTCATTCCCTCTCGCTCCCTCTCATTCTCTCCCTCCCTCTCTCTCTCTCTCTCTCATTCCCTCATTCCCTCATTCTCTCTCTCTCTCTCTCTCCCTCATTCTCTCTCTCTCCCTCATTCTCTCTCTCTCTCTCTCTCTCTCCTCTCTCTCTCTCTCTCTCTCTCTCTCTCTCTCTCTCTCTCTCTCCTTCCTTCTCCCTCTCTACTCCCTCTCTGCTCCCTCCATCCCCCTCAGTTTGATTTATCCGCCGCTGTGTTTTCCCTGCAGCACACGGACCGGGGGGGGCAGGCAGCCGGCCCACTCATCCAGAACCGATGTCATTCACATCCAGAGGAATAAACGGCCCTATAAACCCCCTCCAATAATATCAGCCTGCACCGGAATGTGTGATGGAGCGAGGAAGGGACTGGATGAACGAGAGGAGAGAGGGGGAGAGAGGAGAGGGGAGAGAGGAGAGAGGAGAGAGGAGAGAGGAGAGAGGAGAGGCTGAGAGGAGAGAGGGGAGAGGAGAGAGGAGAGAGGAGAGGAGGAGAGAGGAGAGAGGAGAGGGGAGGGAGAGGAGAGGAGGAGAGAGGAGAGAGGGAGAGAGAGGAGAGAGGAGGAGGAGAGGGGAGAGGAGAGAGGGGAGGAGGAGAGGAGGAGAGAGGGAGAGAGGAGAGGGAGAAGGAGAGAGAGAGAGGAGGGAGAGGAGAGAGAGGAGGAGAGGGGGAGAGGAGGAGAGAGGAGAGAGGAGAGGAGGAGAGGAGGGGAGGAGAGAGGGGGAGAGGGGAGAGGGGAGGGGGGGGGGAGAGGGAGGAGGGGAGAGGGGAGAGAGGAGAGGATAGAAGAGAGAGAGAGAGGGGGGAGAAGGAGAGGGAGGGAATGGGAGAGGAGAACGGGGAGTTAGGAGAGGCGTAAAGGGTGGGAAGGAGAGAGGAGAGGAGGTGAGCCAAGGGGACGAGAGGAGAGGAGGGGAGAGGAGGGGAGAGTTGAGATCCGTCACAACACAGACGGCATAAACCAGTGTGAGAAAGTTATCATGCTTGTTGGGTGTGTGTGTGTGTTGTGTGCTTGGTGGTGTGTGTGTGTGCGTGCCATGGTGTGCGGCTGTGTGTGGTGTGTGTGTATTTGTACGCTTGTTAAAGACGAACTGGGTTTAGTTTCCTGGGAGCCCCAGTGAGCGGAGGAAGGAGGGGGAGAGAGAGAGAGAGAGAGAGAGAGAGAGAGAGAGAGAGGAGAGAGAGAGAGAGAGAGGAGCAGGGGAGAGCCTAGCTGGTGGTATTCAAACCGTCTGCTCCCGTACCTTGAAACGAGGCCGGGGGGACGCGTAAAAGCAGCCCACCCAGCGCCACACACAGATACAGACATGGGCCAGCTAGCTTGCCTCCGCTTAGCTTTCGAGACGAGGCCAGATTTATTTTCTAAATACTGTAAAACACGGCAAAATGTGCCTCGCCAAGCGCACACACACACACACACAGCACACACACACACACACACACACACACACACGCACGCACGCACGTACGCACACACACACAATACAAACACAACAGGGCACTAAATTAAATACAAGGGGAGACCGGGTGATAAACGAGACGCTAATGTATTTATTGGAAGCCGAGGCGCTAAGCTAAACATGATAGCATAGCACGCTAACCTACCGCGCCCCTGTGTCTCGTTTACGCCGCGACCCTCCGAGCGAGAGCGCGGACGACCTTCGCTTTGCGCGTCCGTCGTTGTTGTTTCTGGCGCGTGACCCTCATAAATGTCGCCGTTTTAAAATTGTCACTTAAAATACAACAAGTATGTTAAGGTAAAAGGTCAAAGGTCATCAATTTTCACACCGAACGCACTTTTACCCCGAACTCGGACGTCGATCTTTCCTGACAGAACCGACGAAGCAGATGTGTTTTTCAGCGGCGGTCGCATTCCTGCTACCGTCGATGCTTCTTTTGTTTTTTCCCCGTACGTCCGTAACCCCACCGTGTGTTTACCCGCCGACAAGATTTATCAGCCCTCCCTTCACATGTCACTGACTGGTAGCGTGTTACCAGTTAGACGCTTGTGTGGGGAAAAAAAAGCAGAAAACGCTCAAACGAGTATTCCTTCCACGGCACGGACCCACGACACACACACTACACACTACACACACACTACACACACACTACACACACACACCACACACACACACACACACTCACACACACTACACACACACACACACACACACACACACTACACACTACACACACACTCACACACTACACACACACTCACACACACACACACACACGATGGAACAATGGACACTAGTTATTATTATTCAAATTGCAAGACTTTTATTCACAAATATGAAAAGGCAATTCTTTTGTGTTGTGTTTCCTATTATATT
>PIJE02001177.1:160000-162604 GCA_002895965.2 Coryphaenoides rupestris | reverse complement strand
ATCTCTCTCTCTCTCCTCTCTCACCAAGAAAGACAGTTCTGTCACACACACACACAGTGCACACACACACACACACACACACACACACTTCCCAGGGCAGTCTGAGAGTGTCCATTCATTTGATAGAGGCCAGAACTGAACACCTGGTGACAGCCCAAAATAGTTGCCTCAGACCAGAGTGTGTATGTTTATGTGTGCATGTGTGTGTGTGTGTGTGTGTGTGTCTCTGTGTGTAATGTCATGTATGCATAATATTTTGTCGGTGTGTGCGTTGTTGCATGCATTGTGTGTGTGTGTGTGTGTGTGTGTGTGTGTGTGTGTGTGTGTGTGTGTGTGTGTGTGTGTGTGTGTGTGTGTGTGTGTGCGTTGCTTGCTGCTCACGTGTGTGTGCATTGGTGTTGTGAATGTGCATGTGCATGTTGCCGTATGTGCGTGAATGTTGGTGCAAGTGCATGCATGTGCCTGCTGTGCATGCGTAAGTGTGTGTGTGTGTGTGTGTGTGTGTGTGTGTGTGTGTGTCTAGGACCAGCAGGAATGTGGCTTCATGTAAGGCATCAGTGTGTCTCACCAGAGCAGGCCCTCCACGCATCTGATCGAACACCCCCCCACCCCAGGGGCCGAAAGTGAGAGTTTGAAAAATGACACACACACACACACATACACAGACACACACAGACACACACACAGGCACACACACACACACACACTTATTAAAACATGCCAGCAGATGTGCAGCATGGTAGCAACGTTTCAGCTACCTGTCCTTATGGGGGTGAGTGAATGGAGCAGCCGTAGCACCGTGCTCTAAGCAAACAAACTCACTATTAGCACTGGAGTGGGCATGGGTCTTGCATATTCATGCTTCTCCCCAATTCCCCCAACACATAATAACACTCACGCATACACACACACACACACACACACACAGACGTCACACACACACACAGACACACACACTCACACGGTAAGATTGTTCCAAGAACATTCTGTTCAGCCCGTCGCTGAAATAGCATCTCCCTGCGTATCCTAAGAGGCATAATAATAATAATAACGTAATAATATCTCAGCGGCAGAGTGGACGGTGGGCCTTCCTTCACGATGGCCACACACACACACACACACACACACACACACACAAGGGGGGGGGCACAACAAGGCACGCGCACACACACGGACAGACCGAGGGCAAGCCCGTGTGTTGTGTCTGAGTTCCCTAGAGTAGTAAGCAAAATGTGTGCATGAGACGGGGACGTAATGCGGAGGAGGGAGACGATTGGAGTTAATGGAAGAAGAGGGAGGCCCAGTAGTGTATAATGAGGTGTGGGATGCATGAGAGGGACGAGGAGACAGGAGAGAGAAAGCGGAAATTGATTTTGTTGGTACTGAGAGAGAGAGAGAGTTTATAGTGGTGTTTGGGTCTTGTTGTTAGAAGAAATGTACAACAGGCAAATTAGTCACTTGGTTCCCAAACTCAATTTAGCCTCTTGCACCTCACGAGAGAGAGAGAGAGAGAGAGAGAGAGAGAGAGAGAGAGAGAGAGAGAGAGAGAGAGAGAGAGAGGGAGAGAGAGAGAGAGAGAGAGAGAGAGAGAGAGAGAGAGAGAGAGAGAGAGAGAGAGAGAGAGAGAGAGAGAGAGAGAGAGAGAGAGAGAGAGAGAGAGAGAGAGAGAGAGACGGGGTACAAGTGTGCGCCAGGTGGCCAGATGTAAGCATATGAAGCCAGCCATACGTGTTGAACACCAAGAGACAAAACAACGGGTAATCCATCTCTGTCTGCACTACCGCCACCGCCAGTAGCAGCGGGACCACTGCCCCCCCCCACCCCCAACCCCATCCCCCACCTTAGCCTCCTCCTCCATCTTGCAGGCCTCCCTGTGTTTGCTCAGGCGCTGGACGGTTGTCCAGAGAGGAAGTGATGGAGCTAATCCACCCCCCCCTCCTCACACCCCTCACCACCACCACTACCTCCACCACCAGCACCACCGTCTTCTGTGTATTCTGCCTCTGGGTGAGAAAGAAACGGCACAGGCTCTCCTGGGCGACGGCCCTTTCTTGTTTTGCGGGGATTCATGAAGCGAGCAGGTATGTTGTGTTTGCTCCGCTGTGAGACTTGGACTGGGACGTCTCACAGTCAGCCAGCGAGGCGGCGAACGCGATCGAACGACGGATCGATTTTAGATAGACGACCGGTGTGCACCACCTTCACTACGTCCCAACTCTTCTCTGTTCTGGCGCCACAGTGGTGGAATGAGCTCCTGGCTAATCAGGACGTCAGGACGGCAGAGTCGCTCACCAGCTTCCGCAAGAGACTCAAGACCCACCGGTTCAGAGTTCACCTGGACTCTGCATAACCCCCCCGCCTCGCCTTCCCTCTGCGAACCCTCGCACTAACTTGCGTGTTTGTACGTCTTGGCATTATTAATAGTACTTAGCATTGTTTAGCATATTGTATGTTCTTAGATGTTGGTAATGCACTCAGAATGGCACGTCTGCTCTTATCCCAGCTATTATGCAGGCAACCTAGCAATTATGAAACTTGTTTTATTAGCCTCACAAATATGAATGCTTGAAACCAGCTCTATTCTTATCTTTATGCACCACAGCG
>PIJE02001177.1:147500-155000 GCA_002895965.2 Coryphaenoides rupestris | reverse complement strand
GAGACAGCAGTGAAGCAGAGAGAGAGAGGGGAGAAGGAGAGAGAGAGAGAAAGAGACACACACACACACAGAGAGAGACGAGAGAACAGAGAGACAAAGAGAGAAGAGAGAAGATTAGGCAGGTGGAAGCAGAGAGAGCGGAGGAACGGATGATAGGGAGAGAGAGGGAGGGAGGGAGAGAGAGAGGGATATAGGGAGAGAGAGACAACAGCGAAGGAGAGAGAGGGGATAGAGAGACAAAAGTGAAGAAGAGAAAGAGAGGGAGAGGGAGAGAGAATGAGAAAGATAAATAGAGAGGGGGAGAGAGACAGTGAAGGAGAGAGGGGGGAGAGAGACAGTGAAGGAGAGAGGGGGGAGAGAGACAGTGAAGGAGAGAGAAAAGGAGAGAGAGAGGGTTGCCCAATTGTAAGACAGTGGGACTGGGGCATCGCGGTGGGGTTGGCACAGCTCCAGCGCCCAGGAGAGGAGGCAGAAGAGCTTCTGACGTCACCGGGGGAAACGTGACCCACTTCCCCCCCGAGAGAGAGAGAGAGAGAGAGAGAGAGAGAGAGAGAGAGAGAGAGAGACAGAGAGAGAGAGGAGAGAGAGAGAGACAGAGAGAGAGAGAGAGAGAGGCTTAATACGATGTCCTCGGGCAGGCTGAGCAGATGTGGCAAAGCAGCCCCAACACTGCCCCATACACACATCACACACCTTACACACACACACACACCACAACACACTTACGCCACTGACGGCACGCACCACACATGCATGCACACACACACCAGGACACACAATCACACACACCCACACACACACTTATGGATGTGTGGTCGAGATGAAAAGTCTCGGCTGCGAGGCAGCCGGTAAGCCGGGGGTCTCGTTAGACCACTCGTCCTCGTCGGAGTTTAAATAGACCTTGAAGGTAGAGCTTCAGTAATAAATATTGTGGTGTCATATCATGATGTGCGACTAAATATCATCTGCGTCTCTGTGCTTACGCCGCCTGAATGCCCACTCCTGTTTTCAGTTAAATGGTCGTGCATGTATGTATATTACAAGTACATTCTGCATATAACTGATATTTTACATTTATTATTTTTTGCAGTCCAGTACATCGATGACAATGCTCCATATACACAGTGAGGTATGCAGACAGATATGTTCTCATGTGCAATACGTTAATCTTCTGGTGGTGGTGGTGGAGGTGGTGGAGGCGTTGGAGGCGGAGGAGGTGATGGTGGGTGTGGCGGTGATGGTGGGTGTGGTGGTGGTGGTGGAGGTATCGGAGGCGGTGGAGCTGGTGGTGGTGTTGACCGGGAGAGAAGAGACCGGGAGAAGATCAGCTAATCGCTTGGTTCCACCTTCGCCGCCGGCGGCCATGGATCTCCCAGCATGCCTTTCTTCCATCATTTAAAGTAATTCCGCGAGCGCTTTCGAGAGGGGGGGGGGGGGGGGGGGGGGGGGGGGTGGGGGGGCTTGCCTGGTTTCCTAACCGAGGCATATCCCGGGTTCTGGGTGTACGGCCTTCACGCCATCGGCCTGAAAAGGTCCTCCAGACCGCAGCGAGTCTTCAAACATTGTTTCAGAAATTGACGTTGAATGCATTATCCAGATGCAGTGTTTTTTTTTTTAGTGAAAGTAGAAAGTCACCTTAAAAAACCTCCAAAATCCTGTTGACCTAATTTGTTTCCAATAGCGACCAATAGGAACGCAGATTGATTCTGGCGGTTTAATTAGAGTCCTGCGATCTAAGATGTCCATCTCCAACAACAGACCTTTTTTTTCTTTCTTTCTTTGTCGGAGTATTTCTCCCCATAACATGGTCAGGGGGAGCGCCATTACTTATTCCCCCACCGAAAAATAAAATGAAAATAAAAAACGCGCAGAGAGCTGCAGTCTCTGCCAAACCACAGCTGGCAGCTGCTTCCTAATTTGAGGCAAAAAGCTGCCAAATAACCCAGATCTATGCAACAGAGAAACCATCCCTGTCCATTGATCTTCATCAGAAGCTGGGCTGTTTGCACTTGATAAGTTGATTTAGTTAAGGTATGTTTTACTTTTTTTTTTGTACTTTTTTTTTGGCAGCAACATCCCTGCCATTTGTAATATTCCCGATCCCCCCCATAGGAGCATAAGAGGCTCTCGTGTTTCAGGTACATGTTTTGTTAAGTTTAGCCTTGATTCTTTATCCCGAGGATTTAGAACGGAAACGTGGCCAAGGAAAACAAAATGGTAGCAACTCAAGATGGGGTGGGGTGGTTGGCGGGGGGGGGGGGGGGGGGGGAGAGGGGGGACCTCTCTGCACTGTCTATGATGAGCTCATTATTTCAGAAATGTCAGTGATAATGAAGACGGGTCACCTTCGTGAAGTGACTCAATTTACCGGTCCGAGGCTGGTGTACTCGCCGCCGCCAAGGGCACACACACACACACGCACACGCACACACACACACACACACACACACACACACATACACGCACGCACACACACTTTACATGCTCAGAGCGATTAATCGTGCCTCGTTCCTCATGTGCCAATAATGTTCCCCACACAGCTCCAGGAATGGACCCCAAATGTCATAGGAACCACCGAACTAGAATATCCATAAAACACACACACACACACAAATGCACACACACGCACACACACACACACACACACACATGCACACACACCACACACAGACACACAGGCACACACACATATTTTAACATACATAAACAAAGCACACACGTGCCTGTGAAAAATGCATTTTTTGGTGGGGTGGGTGGACGACGGGGGTGGGCGTGCATATTTCATGTATGTGCGAACACACATGCTTATGTCGGAGCGACGAGGAAGAAGAAGAGGAGGAGGAGGAGGGAAACGTGCGTCGTCTGTGATGCCAGCCACTGATGTAATAGTCTCTTATTCATCGGCGACTTGGCAAAACGTGAAGACAGATTCAGGGACTCTAAATGAAAAGGTCAGCGGGCCTGTTTTGAGTGAGTGTAAGATTTCCATCATCACGCCGCACGCTCGCCGAGAGCTCGGGCCAAGGAACACAACGAGTGTCTCTGAAGCTCTTGACAGCCTCGATCCCGCCATAAAGTCAATAGTCTGCCCTCTGAACACCCCCCACCCGTCTCCCCCCCGTCTCCCCCTCTCCCCACTACTCTCACCTCCAACCCCCAACCTCCCCCCTACCTTTGGCTCGGTTGATGCCGGTTCGAACATACTCCCCGCTTTTAATGTAAGCCCCTCCCTCCTGAGGCTGATTTCAAGCTTTCCTCCCTGGTCTCCCCATCGCCACCTCCCCCACCCGCCCCCCCGCCCCCCATCCACTGACCGCCCTTTGTGTCTCCTAATCCCCCCACCAGTCTTCTGGTTCTCTGGTCTTCTTCCGATCCTCCTGGTTCTCTGGTCATCTGATTCTATGGTCCTCTGGTCATCTGGTCCTCTGGCTTTCTAGCTGTCTGGTTCTCTGGTCCTCTGATCCTCTGGTTCTCTGATCCTTTGGTTCTCTGGTCATCTGGTTCTCTGGTCCTCTGGTCATCTGGTTCTCTGGTCATCTGGTCCTCTGGCTTTCTGGTCCTTCTCTGGTTTCTTTTCTCTGGTTCTCTTGTTCTCTGGTTCTCTGATCCTCTGGTCAGCTGGTCATCTGGTCACCTAGTTCTATGGTCCTCCTCTGGTTCTCTGGTTCTCTTTCTCTGGTCCTCATCTGGTCCTCTGGTTCTCTGGTCCTTCTCTGGTTCTCTGGTTCTCTTGGTTCTCTTGTTCTCTGGTCCTATGGTTCTCTGATCCTTTGGTTCTCTGGTCATCTGGTTCTCTGGTTCTCTGGTCCTATGGTTCTCTGATCCTCTGGTTCTCTGGTTCTCTGGTTCTCTGGTTCTCTGATCCTCTGGTTCTCTGGTTCTCTGATTCTCTGGTTTTCTGGTTCTGTGGTTCGCTGATTCTCCGGTCAGGGCTGACACTCTTCATTGTTTCCAGACATTTCCACGTTGATGGAAATGTGTCATGTGTCTGTTGGTGTGTGGTGGAGCAAGACAGTGAACATCACACACACACACACACACACACACACACACACACACACACACACACACACCACACACACACACACACACACACACACAGACACACACACACGGTGGAATAGTTCCAGGAAAATGGCATCTGTGCAGCCCATTATGGCGAGAGAAGGAAGACCTCTGCAGACATTTACATATGGTGGTCAGCTGCTGGTAGGGAACTGGAACAAGAGGTCACATCTGAGAGAGAGAGAGAGAGAGAGAGAGAGAGCACGCACACACACACACACACACACACACACACACACACACACACACACACACACACACACACACACACACACACACACACACACACACACACACACACACACACACACACGCTTACACACACACACAGGAGGACAACTAAGTTTTGTCCTTCAGTGGTGCCCGGGTACGGTGCCAAGGCAGTGGCCTCTTGGTCAAAGTGACCGTCCAACACACCCCCACCATGTACTTACCACCACCCCCCCCCCCCCCCCCCAAAAAAAAGTTGGCGCGTCCGCATTGGCTGTCAAACTGCAACCGTCAACTACGGCGATGTCGACAGACTACAATATACGGCCGCTGCGATGTGTGGGCTGTCGGGCTTTAACGACGCCAGGAGTTTCCTACCATCTGCGTGTCCTTGTAGTCCCCGCTTGAGCGGTCACACAAAAAGCGCATAATCCCTCCCAGTTCCAGCGTGTCTTCCTGCAAACGGGCTCATCTCGAAATACACCGATAGCGAATAGGCACAATAGGTGCAATATTTTACGCATACCAAATATGCATAACGTCCAGATACTGTACGTACGTAGTTTGTGGTGTTATTAGTGACCAATTGCAGGCAGCAACGTATTCTGGAGCATGTTGGAATAGTTTATTTAAAGATTATTTCGACGGACGTTGTGGGAATAGACGCCTAAATGTACGCAAAGCGGCCATTTTGCTTGTGCAGCATTTTTCATTGAGCTTCCAGTTTATCAGAGGCGCCTTAGCGCATCACAGGAGCCTTGTCCTGCGTCTACAGGATCTCACCACCGACAGTGCTGTCGGCTGGCTAACTCAGGAGGCCAATGAGGAGTCAATTAACTCCTGTCTGTCCAGAGGGAAACCTCTGGGAGGAGTGGAAGCTCTCTCTCTCTCTCTCTCTCTCTCTCTCTCTCTCTCTCTCTCTCTCTCTCTCTCTCTCCTGGGTCTCCTCATCAGCAGCAATGGTTTTAAAGGGAAGGAGGCACAGTCCACCCAGCGCTGCTAATAGCTGCTAACGGGATCCTCTAGAGTGCAGACCTACCGGCCACGACCCAGGAGACAGCAGAGAGAGAGAGAGAGAAAGAGAGAGAGAAAGAGAGAGAAAGAGGGGGAAAGAGAGACAGAGACAGAAACAGAGGGAGAGCGAGTGCCACAGAGAGAGAGAGAGAGAGGAAGGGAGGTAGAGAGGTACAGCGAGGGAGGTTGGTTATACGAGGAGGAGGAGGAGGAGGAGGTGTCTGTCCGGGTCTCCACAGCTGGCTTTCATTAGTGTGTTTGTATTGCTGGGCCTCAGATGACTAGAGCCAGTGTGGACCCAGCGAGGCCAGACCCCGCGTCCAGACCCAGACCACCGTACTCCCCGCTGGGAGAGCCCTGCGCAACGTGCACCTCTTTTTACTTTCTTTAGTTCTCGACGACGCACGCCTCAAACGAAATGCATGACTCCAATCAAAAAAGGTTTATGCAGAAACCTATTGCATTGTGCTTTACCGTCAATTGTTTCCCTATTTCCCATTCTTTCCTATTCTTTCCCAGTCTTTCCTATCCTATCCTGTTATAACATCCCATCCCCCACCACAATCCACTCCAACGAGTGGCAAAACGGCAGAGAGCGATTAGCTGCTAATTGGGAGGGCGTCGGTGCGGCCGGCGATGAATTAGCCGTCACGGCGGCAACATTACAGCATCGCGGCGGCGTGGCGGGCCATTAGCCAGGCCACTCGTCCATATGTCTTGTTCGCGGTTGGTCCTGTGGTTGTCCTAATGAGCCTTTATTGCCTTTTATACGCCGCTGTTTCGTTGAGAGTCGTTTGTGCGCGCGATGCTCTCATCTCGTTGTCCTTCGCCGCCACCGCACTCGGCGACCACACGTGTCAGTATTACTATTCCCATCAACGGATAAAAGACATGCATGACTTTCGCCCCCTCGCAGGCATCGGATGACGAATCGGAAACAGAAAGGTCACTCGCGGTTAAGATAACCCGGAAGACCGGGAGCATTATTCAACGCACGAGTCGGGGGGCTCTATTTCCGTGATTGATTGCATCTCTTTTAAAGGTACAGGGCAGATCGGCCCGGAATAGATTTTGGTCAACAATGCAATAAGCGGTGTGTGTGTGTGTGTGTGTGTGTGTGTGAGTGTGTGTGTGAGTGTGTGTGTGTGTGTGTGTGTGTGTGTGTGTGTGTGTGTGTGTGTGTGTGTGTGTGTGTGTGTGTGTGTGTGTGTGTGTGTGTGTGTGTGTGTGTGTGAAGGTGATTCACACACAAGTGGTTGATTAAATACCACAGGATTGTGTTTGCATTTAATCCATTGAATTGAAATGTGACTATCATTAACCTTTATTTCATGTCATTTTTGTTCGATTACATTGCAAATATAATTTATTGAGACTTATCGTCTCATCGTATAACCTAAACTGATAGAAATATGACTTGTGACACATGATGTCACAATTCTGGGGGTCCTGTTCACTGTTCCCAAATTTGTCAGGCAACAGTGAGATGGTCAACAAACAACCCAAAGCCATTGAGCACTATACCGTCTATATAATATATAATATACAATATACACTCAAACTAACCCTCCCTCACAGACAAACAGCAGTGAAGCGAAGGTGAGTTGTGTGAGAGTGTGTGAGCGTCAAGGTGAATCCTCGCACAATGCAGTCACGACGATATCTGCTGACCAAAGCAAAACCATCTCCCTGTGACTTTGTGTGTGGTGGTGTATTATTTTTCTTTTTTTACTAAAGTATACGCCTCCGATGGTGAGCCGTTTAGCCGTTAGCGTTTAGCGATGGCTTGCTGGAAAGACAGTTACAGGAGAACAGTTTCCGTACCGGGGGTATAAAAGACGGCTTTTTTTTCTGGTTTTCAGCAGCGCTCAGTCTGTGCGTCTCGTAACGATTAGGGCCAGCGTCTTTTAAAAAGGTAACAGTTCCTTCTTCTTGGGTGGCGTGTGTGTCCGTATGTATGTATGTGTGTGTGTGTAGTGGGTCACGGTGACATTAGGCGAGGTGGTATGCACCGCCCCCCCCCCCTCTGGGATGCTGTTTGAAGATGTGTGTGTGTGTGTGTGTGTGTGTGTGTGTGTGTGTGTGTGTGTGTGTGTTCTATCTTCGGGAGCACCTGGCCCGGGGGAGCCCAGGGCAGCGGATGTGTCGGAGCGAGGGGTTGCATGAGTACAACGCTCATTAACCCCCCCCGGCCCGCCAGGTGGACTGCAG
>PIJE02001177.1:125000-142500 GCA_002895965.2 Coryphaenoides rupestris | reverse complement strand
GGCAAAATTCTGTTTTAATTTAAAATAAGTTAATGTCCCATCACCCCGGTGAGGAAAAAGAGAGGGATAAGCCAGGATATAGCTCAGGATTTTTCACCCTTCCTTGATCTGGGGGTCATGTCGTGACATCATTAAGATGTTTATGTCCAGTATGTCGACGGTGAAGTTGTCTTGGTGGAAACCAAACACGGAGGATCAGAATCAGCTTTATTTCCTTCGTTTTTGCAAACAAGAAATGTGCTTTTGGGAAATTGGTGCATAACATTGAACATTAAACAGAGAAATAATGTAGAAATAAAAATAATATTGACACAAAATAGAAAAATGAGCAATAAAAAGGCAATTTAAAGAAAAGCTGTGCGTTAGTGTAACGCAGTAGTGTCCACGGGTGGGAGTCAGCGGGGTTAAACGTTAATATAATGTGCAGTTTAGTGTCGGTGGGGATCAGTGGGGGTCCCGGGTCTTGTTAATGAGGCCAGATCTGCACTGGAACCCGTTGCTTCGCGGTGTCATGGCCGTCTTCCCACGCAGTTTCTTCTGCACCGTTACTGTACATCTAGACGGAGGGAGGGAGGGAGGGAGGGAGGGAGGGAGGGAAAACGGGAGGTTCAGAGTTCACTTAGAGTCATTTACATTTTTTTTTCCATGCGGCGTGACGCAGGTAGCGGCAAGCTGATATGCGATCTCGGCGTTCACCCCACCACCACCACCACCACCCCCACCCCACCGCTCCAGGCCTCTCGGCACCCATTTGGTCCGTCCCGGTGCAGCGCTCCTAATCAACTTAGACGGAGGAAAAGTCATTTGTTGGAGGATCTGTTTCCCATTATATCAAATGTGTGCAACGTAATAAACACACTTTCTTTTTTCGGATGGAAAACGAACTTTCCACGTTTTTTTTTTTGTTTTTGTTTTTGTTTTGTTTTTTTAAGTCAAACTCAAACTCCAGGGGTGGTCATTTTGCATTTTGGCGTTTTGTGCTGTTGTCAGGAGCCAATCAGCTGCGTGTTAGGAACTGTTTATGGCTTTTTATTATAGCTCCGTTTTTTTTTATGGCCACCTTTCAGTCGAGCATTGTAATTAATTGGACCCCCCCCCCCCCCCCCGCCCGCCACCCCCTTCCCTGCACCTTGGATTATCTTTTTACGGCCGAGAGTTGAGTTCAGAGAGGGGGGAATATAGCGGCCTGATGACGCCGGTGCCGGTGCTCATTTAGAGTGCCAATGAACTGCCGCTGCATCTACGCGGTCCTGAGAATTGGCTTTTCTCAAAGAAATCACACATCGTAAGCCCTCACCACCCCCACCCCCCACCCCCCCTCCAGGCCGGGACCGTTAAACTTGGGCACGTGAAGCCTCTCGAAAAGGCCGCTCGCTCAATCAAACCCCAAAAAAAATCGTTGACGTTGCATATGTGTCACCTGTCCTGCTTACCGATTGGCTGATTGGACGAGAGTTGAGATCAGGTGGTTGTCTGTTGTCTGTTGTCTGTCTTAAGTAAGTGATGGTAAACCAACGTTGTCTCGGTGTGTGTGTGTGTGTGTGTGTGTGTGTGGGTGTTTTGCTTTCACATCTTCCCAGGCCTGGAGGTTCAGATGGTAGCAAGATGAGTGCGGTGTGGGGAAGGGAGACGACGTTGAAAATGGCAAAGGTCCCTGCTGACTGTTTCTTCAGCTGCTTCTCCGCTGCTGCTGCTGCTGCTGGCTTTGGCTGTTTTGGGAACACATGAGATTGAACACAAAAAGTTTGTTTTCCGACCGATGCAGGTTTTAGCGGAGACAACGCAGCCTGCATGAAAAAGGACATTCATGCTAGTCTTGGTATATAGCACTTATATACAACAAACATTATTATTATTATCATTATGCAATTATTATTATTATGCAATTATTATGGTTATTATTATTGTTATGATTATTATTATTATTATTATTATTTAGTCCAATGATTGTATATTATGAACAAAATACCAAAAAAATCTTTAAAACTTTATCGGTGCTGTGCAACAAAACAGCATTTTAATAACCCGAGACATGTCCCCTTGCGAGAAAGTGTAGTGGATTCCCAATTATTTTAAGTCGGACAACAAAATATTTCCAGCTTAACAGCCGTTCAGGGGGGTCACGGATGCTTAAGACAGAATATTGAATGCCCTCCTCTAGTATTTCTGGCATTTTCTATTATTTAATGTCTTCTAAGGACACTGTCTGCCGCGAGACAAACATTTGGCCGTCCCTGTCGTGCGTTTTTTGACAAATTTTACACATGTGCTTTTTTTTTCCAGCACTGGTTAAAATGAAACTTGGCCCAAAGTGTCGCAGCCCTAGCAGGCGTGCCCGGTGCTCACCTATACATCTGTGCTTATGCCACAAGTCCTGGAACTATGGAACAAAAAAAAAAAGTATTACCTCACGAGAGTTCAGCCAACCCACCCAAGTAACACGAACAAACAACTTCATAGCCTACGTTGTCTTCGTCGTCGTCGTCGTCGTCGTCGTCGTCGTCGTCGTAGGTCTATACGTCTTCAGCTATCCAAATCAATGCTCATTTTGGGATCATTTTAAGTGTCAACCCCCCTCACTCAGTCACTCTCTCTCTTTCTTTATATCTCTCTCTCTCGCTGCCTCTCTGCGTCTCTCTCTCTGTGAGCCTGAGCTTGTGGGACAGCGTTATTGAGAAGCGCAAGATTGATGAATGCGTGGAATGTGTGTGTTGACGTCACACGGCGGCGGCGGGGGGGGGGGGGTTGTGTGTGTGTGTGTGTGTGTGTGTGTGTGTGTGTGTGTGCTGTATCTTCTCTCTCAGCTTCCTGCCACCGCCACACATAGTAGGGCTATCGAGGCTCGCGATCGGGAGACAGGTTGTCGGAGATGGGGGGGGGGGGGGGGGGCGCAAAGTGTTTGCCGGGTGGAAAGATTTGCGCCGTGTGTATCGGCGAGGAGCACACAGCGCCGTGTGGGTTGTGTGTATTTTCACTGGGATTCCTTCCATGTTTGAGCGGCGGGCTCAGAACGCGGGAGAACATTGTTTTTCCGACCCCGTGGAGAGTTTGATGTTGCTGCCTGCATGTGCACATCTGAACATCTGTCTGTGTCTGTGTGTGTGTGCGTGTGTGTGTGTGTGCGTGTGTGTGTGCGTGTGTGTGTGTGTGTGTCTCTACTGTGCACACACACACACACACACAGCTGACACACTCCAACAAAGTTCATATTAAATATGCGGCGATCTCCAGTGGGACTGCGAGAGAGTTATTCCCACTGGGTGGTCCGCCACGCATCTTTCCGATCGAGGCCCCCCCAGTCCCCCCACCCACACACACACACACACACACACACACACTCTTAACCATACCCTTATTACTTTGTCAAGGTCATAATGGGATTGACAGTGACATGTTATGCACACGCCATGTTTTTCAGTAACGTGGAGCAGTGAAGCATCGGGTTTTTATTTCGGCTCGAGCTAAAACACACTTGGCGTTATTGTGACGATTACATTTTTCTGAAAAGCCTTCTTGGGGTGAATCCCGGGGAATATGAAACTGTTGCAGCAGGAGAAATATGTGCGAACTTCCCTGGTTTCTCCTGGTGGGTCACCACCACCGGCCCCGCTCTGAATCTCATAATCCTGCTCGTCTGTCTCAGACCCTGCACACACACACACACGCACACACACATGTATGCACGCACGCACACACACACACCACTTAGCCACTGCTTTAAGTGGCTTCGTCTATCGCCTGAAACACACCTGAGCCTGTGGGCGTGAGGCTGCTTAGCGTGTCTGTCTGCGGACCCCCACTAGACCCACGCGGAGAACAACGAACAAGTCCATCTGTTTCTGCTGTTTTGTTAGCATAGCATAGTAGCATAAATGTTAAATGGATTGCACTTATATATCGCTTTTATCCAAAGAGCTTTACAGTATTGCCTCACGTTCACCCATTCATACACCGATGGCGGTGTCAACCATGCAAGGTAACAACCAACACGTCAGGAGCAGTTAGGGTTAGGTGGCGTCTTTGCTCAGGGACACTTAGCTAGGGGGAGCCCGGGGATCGAACCAACAACCTTCCTGTTGCCAGACAACCGCTCTTACCTCCTGAGCTACTGCCGCCCCAGCATCCGATGTTTGGTTCCTTCCGACCTGTCGAAGAACCACCTCGCTGCGCCTCCCCCACCTGCGGGAAAAGAGGAAATAACAGAGCCTGGCCAGGCCTCGCGTATAACTGGAACACACGTGCGGTTTATTAGTGGCTGGAAGTCTGACGTGCACACGTACGTATGTGCACGCACACACACACACACACACACACACACACACACACGCGGCATAAACAGGTTCCCGCAATGAATGTGCACATGTATGGCGAGACATATTTTCACACACTTGCAGACTCAGACAAACCCAAACACATCTACAAAAGGGCTCAGGCACCCATGCACGCACACACGCACGTATGCACACACACACACACACACACACACACACACACACACACACACACACACACACACACACACACACACACACGGCATCCTGACATGTGTTTATTATATGTTGTGTGAACATGATTTATACAGGGTGTAAAGAAGGTTGATTTAAAAGCCTGCGCTCTGCTATCTTGTGTTTACTGTGGCGCTGTGGGAATCTTGACGGTATTGTAAATGCACAGTGTGTGAAGTTTAAGAGCGGGAGAGAGGTGTGTGTTTGCGTGTGTGTGTGTGTGTGTGTGTGTGTGTGTGTGGTCTTCTCTTGGAACGAGTTGACAATATCGAGGAGTTTGCTGAGTCAGCCCTATGAAAATAAGAAACAACAACAACAAGGTTCTCGGCCCGAGCAGGTGAAATGCCACATAGATTTTATAATTTAGCATCTGAGTCAAATCCATCCTGGCTCTTGTTCCCATATTCAGCTCACTGGCTCACGGCAACAGGAGTCATGGATCCTGCAATACGAAATAAAAACTTGATATTGCTAAACCAGACCGTTGGTTTAATATACATGCGCCACACGCACTCGGCAATATTCACCCGCAAATTGTGTTTTTAAAGGATTGCAAAGTACAGTAAATTTGCTCCGAGGCACCAATTCTCATTTTAAGGTCAGGTCCAAATTGCAGTGTTATTCAACTGTTCGTTAAGTTTAAAAGCCTTCTTGACGCAGATTGTCTCTTCCAAGAGAAATACTGTTTCCTGCTGCAGGCAGCCTTGTGGTTTCATAAAGAACGGTTTTACAGTGGAAACGTAACACCCAGCCCTTTTGTTTCACACCACCCCATATCTGCAGGAATGTAACAATATTTTTCATAGCACTAAATAAATCCTGCAAGAAGAAATCTGTTTTTGTCCAAACTGGGACTAATGGTCTCTCTAGCTCCCTTCGGCCTTATCTGGTCTTTTCTAATTCCTCTAATTTGTAAACGCTACAGAAAGTCTTTTAGCAGACATATAAATCAATATTGCCATTTACATTTTGAATGAAAACACAAATTGAAAATGTCCAGGTGAATACGGCCGAGGGGATCCTGTTGGCAGTGGATGAGGAAATGCACTGTGGGAAATAAGGAAATGCACTGTGGGAAATAAGGAAATGCATTGTGGGAAATAGGGAAACGCAGTCTTTATCTTAATACCTTTAGTGGCCGTATCTGGCGAGCAGCGTGTCAATCAAACATCAACACGGAAATTAGATAAAACTACATCCGTAATATAACACAACAAATAACTAGGCTACATGTGTTTGACTGACTCACCGTAATGACAAACACCACCTCAAGCTAAAATGTGCAAACATATCCTAATAATATAATTATAATAATAATCCTCCTTGCCAAAGTGTACACAGGGTTCTATCTCCGGCCCGCTCCTTCGTGATATATATCTGTGTTCACTGCAAGTCGCCTTTGGCAAGAAGCGTCTTCTAAAGCGACTAAATGATATTTGATGCACTGTTTATCCTCCTGACTGTAGCTGGTCTGGTCTGGTCTGACCCGAGACTTAAAGCAACCCCACAAAACCCATACTGGCACCTTGCAGGCCGTACACGGCGCGGGTCTGTAAAACAAATAAACAAGTGAATGCTGTGTTTCCAGACCCCGGCAGCAGCAGCAGCAGCAGCCCTGACTGGACCATTATACACTAATGGCTTTGGCATGTCCTTTTTGGGGGTATAGTGGGGCGGGGGGGGGGGGGGGGGGGGAGTGGGGTTGGGTTGCCAAGTCTGCCGAGTCAGTTCCCCCCTTTTTCACCCGATAAAAAAAAAAGACGTAGGGTAGGCCTGGGAATTTCTCTGCCTGCGCACGAAAAAGTGTTGATGGTTTGAAAAAAATAATACTAATAATATAAAGCAGTTCAACGATGTGATGGATTATTGAATACAGAATGTTTAAACGACCGTGTGATATTTACAGGGACTTTCAGGGCGTGCGCACGCTGCCGCGTGATTGGATGGTTCGTCGTTGACGTGCGGCCCTGCGTTGTGTCTGATGTAGTTTTTGAGGTCAGTATGTAGGGTAGTCCCACCGAGGATCTGCACTCTAGGGAGGGCAAGGAGAGAGAGAGACAGAGACAAGGAGAGGACAGAGGGATAAAGAGGGATAGAAAGAGGGAGAGAGAAAGAGAGAGAGAGGAGAGAGGAGAGAGAGAGAGATGAGAGAGAGAGAGAGAGGAGAGAGAGAGAGAGAGAGAAGAGAGGAGAGAGAGATACATTACAGAGGGAGGGAGAGAAGACAGCAGCAAGATTTGTGGGCTGTTGCGATAGGAAAAGTACATCCAACGGAATACAACCTCCATAAAGATTGTCAATCCCCCTTTATTATTATGATCATTATTTTTATTTGTACTATTATTAGTTTTTTTCCTTACTATTATTATTATTTATATATATATACAGTATATATATATAATAATGTCATGTTTTTCTTACTGACCTGTATATATTTAGTTCTTTATAAATATACTTTTTATTTATCACTCGCTTTGGCAATCGCTAAATGTACGTTTCCCATTGCCAATAAGCTCTTTAAATTGAATTGAATTGAAGAGAGAGAGAGTTATACAGAGGGAGGGAGATGGAAGAGAGAGAGAGAAGAGAGAGAGACAGACAGACAGAGAGACAAGACCGAGGGAAAGGAGGAGAGTTATACAGAGGCGAGGGGGGCGAGGGGGGGGGGGGGGGGGGGGAGAGACAGTGAAACAGAAAGGGACATAGAGGGAGAGAGAGAAAGAAAGAGAGAGAGCGAGAGGCCGAGAGAGAGAGAGAGAGAGAGAGAGAGAGAGAGAGAGACAGAGAGAGAGAGAGAGAGAGAGAGAGAGGAGGAGAAGACGAGAGAGAGAAGAGAGGAGAGAGAGGAGAGAGAGAAGAGAAGAGAGAGAGAGAGAGAGAGAGAGAGAGAGAGAGAGAGAGAGAGAGAGGCAGAGATGTGGGCTGCCAGATTGGGTCCCCGTCGAGGGAGGGAGGTGCTGCAGGAGTCACATACTCTCGGCTCTTATTAGTCAGGCTTTCCTTACTCCCAGGAGAACGTGCAGAAACACAGGTCTCATTGTCACACTTCAGGAAGTGGGACGACGAGAGAGGAGTAGGAAAAGGGGTGGGGGGGGGGAGGGGGGGCGTAAGTAATAAATCCTGCAGTAGACACATACAGATGCAGCACGCTAGTGACACACCATTCGGTGTTGTGTGTGTGTGTGTGTCTCCATGTGTATGTGTGTGTGTGTTTGTGTGGTGTGGTGATGTGCGTGTTGTGTGTTGTGTCGTGTGTTTATGCCTGCCTTGTACTACTGCGCCAAAATGGAAAGAGATGCTTTGTGAGCAAATGGCAACGCCAAAACAGTTATAGGTGTTACATGTGTTAATCTATGCGCTCGCACCGTGTGTGTGTGTGTGTGTATGTGTGTGTGTGTGTGTGTGCGTGCGTGCGTGTTTCTCCCCTCCTCCTTACGACGGCCCCCTCACTTTGGCAGCCCGAGCCAACGACTCCCTCCGGCGATGACGCAAATGGCCCACGCTCGCTGACCCCCGTGGTCCGCACGACTTGTAAAATATTAGCCAGCAGCAGGAATAAGGAGATGGTTTTTCCCTCCACCACCGCCACCGCCAACCGCCACCACCCCCAACCCCAACCCAACCTCCCACCCCACACACACACCCCTCTCCAGCAGGCCAGGGAGGCGGGTTGGAGGGAGGCGAGGCTCAAGCAGAGAGTCAAGCAGGTCATAGCGATGATCGGAGATGATGCTCCCTTCCTGTATGTGCTCTTGATCGCTAATGCTAACGCTAATGCTAAAGATTTAGCTCTCTTGTCTTGATGCTACCGCTGTGATCCTGACACCGCAGCGTCTGCTCGGTTACTGCACAGTGCGCCACTTTACCCTGTGACTTGTGTTTGACTTAACTTATATCTGCCTGCAGGTATCGGTCAGTAGCGTTGCGTGTGGATCACAATATTGTGTCGGCCACAAATACATTTGTTATTATCTATAACAGTCACTCGGAGAGATGAAACGAAAACGGCACAGAGCGACGCATACGTGATCACATTTTTATCCCGTGGTACAAATCTAAAACCTAAGAGGAACCGTTTTCCACCACCACCACCACCACCACCACCACCAAGAGACCGGGGCCACGTTGTCCAGGTGTGGTTCACCTCACGGGCCTACCGCCACCTGCAGGTGCGACAGAGAACGACAGGTCTATACTTCACTGACGTGCCCTGTGTGTGTGTGTGTGTGTGTGTGGTGTGTGTGTGTGTGTGTGTGGTGGTGTGTGGTGTGCGGTGTGCGTGTGTGCGTGTGCGTGTGTGTGTGTAACCCAAGCTCTGGCCATCTCGCACACGTGCACGGCGATGACTGTGTGTTGTGTGTGTGTGTGTGTGAGTGTGTGTTCAAACCCCCCCTGTTGAGTGAAGTGTTGAGTGACCTACATTCTGACGGTGAGGGTGTGCAGGAGAAAGCAGACAGACTTCTTTGAACAAAACACAAAGACTGAACAAGTAAGCAAAGCAAAGCAACTCAGGGTACACTCTAAAGAGCCTGTGTGTGTGTGTGTGTGTGTGTGTGTGTGTGTGTGTGTGTGTGTGTGTGTGTGTGTGTGTGTGTTTGTGTGTTTATGAATCTCAATTGGAGTTTATGGAATGAGACCAAACCAAACCATGATCTCCCAGTCTGCACTGCAGCATGGCTCTAATTTGCTCCTATCCTACTCACCGGACCATAATATTAGCACAGCAAACCGGACAGTCCACCGTCTTAGCACTGTGTTAGCCCTCTCTCTCTCTTTCTCTTGCTCTCTCTGACTCTCTCTCTCTCTCTCTCTCACTTGCTCTGTGTCTCTCACTCTCTCTCTGTCACTCTCTCTCTCTCTCTCTCTGTCGCTCTCTCTATTTCTCTCTCTCTCTGTCCCCCATACCCATCTGTGTTGCCATCACATCAGGTGTGATGCGAGGCAGTTTCGAGTGCTATTTTTAAAGGAGGAGGAGGAGGAGGAGGTGGGCATGGCTGGGTGTGTGTTTAAATGCCACTGGCCACGATGCTGGTCGTACACAGCGCCGTTGAAACCAAAAACCACCCGATCATAAGGCCAGTCAAACCTCACAACTGAGCGAAGGCCGACGCCGATTCGATCACTTCTACTTAAACACGGCGACGCTCACTCACATGCACGTTGTCCATGAGTCCTCCTTCTCCTCGGGTTACACGCACACACACACGCCGTTGGTTTTTGGTGTGTAGGTATAAACCCGCCGATGTCATCAAACGCCCGCCTAAGCAGACACCCAACACACCAGACTCCACCAGAGCCTAGGCAGGGGGTTCAGATGATCAGAGGAAGAAAGGGGGAGCATGGAGCTTCACATGGTCATGCATGTGTGGCTATCGCTATCATAGCAGCAGCAGTTAGCCTATATATATATATATATATATAGATATATACGATGCAGTGATGATGATGTATATATACTGTACGTTACAGGACAAGATGCCGTCGGTTCACAAATCAACGGTAATGAACGCGTTCTAAACGACGTTCTGTCTCGCGGTGTCAACGCGGTGACTCCACGTTGATAGTTTTATTTGTGATGATTTACTTTTATGTAATTTCATTTAATTTCATTTCATTTAATGAGACCAAAGGAAGCAGGCCAAAAAGGGGGCGGGGGGGGGGGGAATGCTGAGAGAGCAGCAAGACGAATCTAAACATCACATTAAAAGTCTCATTTGACTTCACATTAAAAGCGCTGGGATTTGTGTGTGTGTGTGTGTGTGTGAGCGTGTGTGTGTGTATGCGTGTATGTGTCCATTAAAAACCACGCCGCTATGTCGCTTTCAAGTCTTCATCATCATTATACACAACATGCTCGACGTAGCAAAAGTGCACTGTAGTGTGCGCGCATTACACCATAACTCGTTAGGGTGTCTGCTAGCCCCCTTAAATATGTGTGCGTATGATAATTCCCATGTACACTATAATTAAAAAAAACGACTCTCCCCCCACAACCAATCCACACACACACACACACACACACACACACGCAGGGCCAGATGCGCCGGCCAAAGGCCCGGGGAAGTGGCCGCTTAACGAGCTATTGGCACAGGCAGGTTCATAACAAACACGGCCAGTGGAGAGTCCAGTCCGGCATGTTTGTGCTTTGACAGCGCGAGTGTTTGTCCAGAGACCTCAGAGGAAAGAGGGGGGGGGGGGGGGGGTTGGGGGTAGCTCTCTGTGGGTTATGGCACAGGGCCCGTCCCGGTGGATACAACACAAGGCATGCTATGCCCGCCGCCGCCGCTGGTAGCCCCGTGCAGCACGGCTACGCACCGCAGGGGTTTCCGCTGTACGGCGGCTGGCACCGCGCACACGCGTGTGTGTGTGTGCGTGTGTGTGTGTGTGTGGTGTGTGTGGTGTATTTGGTGTGTGTGGTGTGTGTGTGTGTGTGTGTGTGTGTGTGTGTGTGTGTGTGTGTGTGTGTGTGTGTGTGTGTGTGTGTGTGTGTGTGTGTGTGTGTGTGTGTGTGTGTGTGTGTGTGTGTGTGTGTGTGTGTGTGTGGTGTGTGTGTGTGTGTGTGTGTGTGTGTGTGTGCAAGGCAGCATAGAACGTAGCCTGGTGTTCACAGGAGTGGCTTTTTTTCATGTTGTATTGTTGTTGTTGTTGTTGTTGTTGTGTAGGTGTTTCTTCAGGGAGTTTGATTTTGTTTTTTTGTTAAGATAAGATATGATGAAGTGTATTCATCCCGAAGGAAATTCTCATGCCAGAGGTTGCTCAAAACATTAGAATAAAAACAATAGAATAATACATGCAAAATGTATAAGCCTAATAGAATAACAATACAAGTAAGTAAGATACATTTAGTAAAAAAAAAAGAATTGAAAAGTTGCCAATGGTATTGAAAAGTAATATTGCACATGAAATTGAGAATATTACACATGATGTAGTTCTCTCTCTCGCTCCATTAATCTTAAGTAATTTGACTTCTGCAGTCTTCTGCAGTCTTCTGCAGTCTTCGTCTGTTTGGTGATGCGTTGTCAGGGTGGAGACCTTACAGACGATGTGTTTAAGTGTTCGGGATGTGGATTGCAGATTGCGGGGCTCGGATGAAATGTGTTTATCGGCGGCCTTGTGGGAGCATTTACCTTTCAGCCTGCTAAACTCTAAATGTGCTGTTGGGTCACGAGAGGGGAGTTACGATGTAAGGTCCAGGAGTTGTCCCCCACACATTGGCCTGTTCCATAAGGAAACTAATGATGATACTTACGGTATGTTTGGTTGGTATCCCCCATGCCTTTGCACTCTGCTCTCTTTTTGACACATTATCTTGTTGTTTTTAACATTTCATTAACGTTTCATAAACATTTCGTTTGGCCAGAATTGTGCGAATCATAAATCTCAACACAATTCTTGCTCAACGGAGCCAACGTTTGGGAGTTAAGGATTAAATGTGCTTCACCTATCATGTTGCTTTTGTAGATTGCGCCACAACAAAAAAAATACTACATACTTCCACTTTTAAAGAAGAAACTCCAAAAATCCTTACCCTCCCTCGCACCGGTGTCATCCCCTGCATAAATCAAGACTATTGCTTTAAGTGAAGGAAAGACGATGTGAAATCTGGCTTATTTTGAATGACTAGAAGCCGTAATGAATCTAGCAGAAGGTGAAACAAAGGGCAACACTTCTCCAAACTTGTCATTTCTAAGTAGCGGCCTTGGAGATGAAGGAAGGGGGGAAGTATATATTTCAAATCTTGACTCGGGCAGGCTGCCTCTCTCCTGCCTGCAGGGTATCTGGGAGGGGAAAAAAAAAAAAAGAAAAGAAACCCAAGGAAACATTTCTCAGGAATCATCATTCATGTGCGGCTTGAACTTCTCAGACACAATGAAACTTTAGCGCAGCAATGTCAGATATCTGTGTGTGTGTGTGTGTGTGTGTGTGTGTGTGTAGGTTTTATATAATCTCTAATAAGATCATGAGCTAAGTGTTTTTTTGGCTTTTTCTTTTGTTTGTTTATACAACAGAATAATTCACGTGGCAGGTGGTTATGGTATTACTATTTAGATCATATTCATTATACAATGGGGTATAGTACCGACTCTCGATTTTAACTCAAACCTTTTTTATCCACTCTGCGTGTGGCTTTGACTGCTGTACTCCTTTGAAAAGGATAATTTCCATACATTTCTTTATTACATTTTTATATGCGAATCAAAGTACATATGCGCATGTTGTCTTCCTCGCAAGTAGGATGCCGACCCTGACCACGGCTTACATGAACCCACACCGGGCTCCTCTGCTCTCCTAGCCAGTCATCTATCATCGGGGGGGCGTTGGGACAAACAGTTCACCGGCCCGACGGTACGATCTGCACTGCAGCAGCCACCGGCGGCATTAAAACTCACACATAGTCAAGTCGAGTCCAGTCAATTTTATTTGTACAGCCCTTGAGCACATTTACAGTCTCAAAGGGCTTTACAGGCCATATGATTATGGGGCCATGTGATTATGACACGCCCCCTAGCCCCATAGCGCCCCCCCCCTAAAGGGCAAGAAACGACTCCCTTAATTAACAAGGAAGAAATCTGGAGAAGGAACGGTTCGGAGTGCAATGGGTGTCATACGGTCGTGAACATACCGGCCGGATAACATAGCTGAACGCTCGTTGACTCCCCCCTGTTTGATTATGCGTGCTCGGCGGGGCCTTTAACGTGAATCACAGAGCCGTGATACATTTGAGTACACCGCAAGTATACGGAGGAGGAGGCGACTCTTTTGGTTCTTCGTACTAATAGTAATAATAAAAAAAAAAAATCCTTCGTCAAAGCGGTGACCAGCTTCGGAAATTGCAGCCATGGCGATCTTTGTGGGTAAATGTGGAGACAGGGACCAGTGGGCACCACAACCGGCACTCATTAAGTCCTGGTCTACAGTTTTTACGGGCCGATGTTGGGGGGGGGGGGGGTGTAAAGTCACCAGCAACTTATTGCAGTAGAAGGTAGTGGGAAACTCTCCATAACGGGGCACACTAATAAGACCGCATACAGACATCAGCCTCAACTAAAATCCAACTACTGCTGCTGCTGCTGCAAAATACAAAAAACCCCACTGGGTGATTAAAGGTCTGCAAAGCAACACACAGTGCTGGTGCAGCTGTATACGGTGGTGGTGGTGGTGGTGGTGGAGGGAGGAACAAGGATATGGGGTGGTGGTGGTGGAGGTAGGATGGGGATATAGGGTGATGGTGGGTGGTGGTGGTGGTGGAGAGAGGAAGGGGGATATGGGGTGGTGGTGGTGGTGGTGGTGGTGCTGGCGGTGGTGGGATGTTTGTTGTCCATTTTGCTTCGTTTTTTTTTCGGTGGGGAGGGAGGTAGGGAGGGGGTGGGGGGTTTGTGGGGTGGATGTTCGGAGGTCCTGTAACACCGAGGCTCTGGGTGACTCCTGTGCGAGTGGAAAAAGGGCTTTATAGGGCCCCCGCGGGTGCCACGCGGCGGTGGGTAATTAGACGGCATAAAAGTCCTCACTTTCCACCGGCCCATTAAGTGGTGAATGGGAACCTAAAGTAAACCAAACCTGATTCTGTTAAAGAGTCCGACGCTTAATGGAATGTGGAAAAGCAGGCGCGCACACACTCTGCCGTTTATGTGGGCCGCTGTGCTTCTCACGTCATCGGGCCCACGGCTTCTCTCAGCCTGTAAAACACACACACTGAAGAAATACTTTAAAAGCTGCATCCATATATTTGTGACCACTAGAGGGAGAAAAGCACAGAACTCAGCTCCTACTCATGTTGTGATTTCATCTATTATGGAAACACTGTTTTTGCAAAGCAGATCTTGTAAACAAAATCTAGGAGCTTTGCTCCTTAATCCTATATTATTCTCTTTCTGCAAAACCGTATTATTGGATTTGTCTGCAACTTTAAAAAAGATAAATTAAAACCAGATTTGCAGGAATATAATAAGTTTGATCAGTCTCAAATTTCTCAACTGGCATTGATAATGTACGTATTACCTTCTCCTTAGCAGTAATTTGTCCAACCATCATAAAGAGACGGTAGTAGTGGTGCAATAGGACCGCTGTGCTGCTGTTGACCGTCTCCCCTCGCTGTGTCTCCACAGATGCTGCCCCACTCAGAATGGGACCACAAGAGAGGCTCCAGAGGATCCCAGGTTCGTACCATCTGAAAGTTTACTTTAATTTTGTTTTTCATTGTTTCATGGAATACAACAACAACAACAACAACAACAACACACACACGCACACACACATTCAGTTGTATCGCAGTAATCTTCTTGTCTCTTACCACCAGCATGTCAATATTACATCAATGCATCTCCCGGCTCCAGGTTTTATTCATTACTTCCAATTAGCTCCGGCGGTGCGGTGAGCAACATTGTTCGGATTTATGTGCAGCCTTCCCACCGCCAGCCTCTCGGCAGCGCTGTGCTGTGGTTACCTCGGACTTGGCAACCGCTCGCTTTCTAAGGCAGGGGGATTTGAAAGCCAGCGAAAGCGAAGCCCAGTGAACACATGTAGGGCCTAACGGAGGCGGCCAAGACACGTGGGAGCGTCCTCTAGGCTTCCTCTCCCCGATCTCCTCATCGCACATATGTCGTGGTGGTGGTGTGTGTGTGTGTGTGTGTGTGTGTGATTCCCTCTCCTAACCCTCGCACTAAATTGCGTGTTTATACGTCTTGGCATTATTAATAGTACTTAGCATTGTTGAGCATATTGTATGTTCTTAGATGTTGGTAATGCACTCAGAATGGCACTTCTGCTCTTATCCCAGAGATTATGCAGGCAACCTAGCAATTATGAAACTTGTTCTACTAACCTTGCAATTATGAATGCTTGATACCTGCTCTATTCTTATCTTTATGTACCACAGTGATATATTGCTGTCTCCTTCAACAAATGCACTCTTTGCAACTCGCTTTGGAAAATAGCATCTGCCAAATGCCCTAAATGTAAATGTAAAAGTAAATGTAGTCGTCCTCAGCCTGTTCATAACTGGGCTGCCGTGCGTTTTTTGGTGTCATTGGCCTGTTGGGGAGGTGATGTGAGTCATCACATGAGTCACATGGGTGGCGGGAACCGGGGGGCCACGCCAACAAAGGCCCACGGCGATGCCCATTGGCCATACTGTGCTGAAGTTGTTGTTGTGTGACCCATGCGGTGGCAACATGTCTTATCAGGAGGCGGATATCCTCTGTCCAAAGAATGAGAACGCATGGACACGGTGTGACTGCCGCAGTGCAGACCGCAGGCAGAGCTCGGCTCGCAATGAACACGGAAAAAAAACCACGGCGAGGGGATTTTTTTGCTATGACGATAAATCACACGTAGAAATCATGGCTGTAAATTATCCAGGTTTTTTTTTTTACATCTGCAGGACGATGAGAGTCTACACTGTACTGTACTATATTGTACTCATGAAGTCTCCTCGACAGAACTTCCAGAGTTACATCGGTCGTGTACGACTACAAGTGTCCGTCAGTCAGCGTTTTTCGCACACTTTTGAAACGATGGTGTCGGAATATGAAGTTAATTAATCGGTGCGGGGGGGTGGCGACCAGTTCCAGGCCCAGCACGTTGACGTTTTTGATTGATGGAACCCCCAAAGCTGTCAACAGTCAGGCTCGGGTTCCAGAACCTTTCTACAAACGCTGGGAAAGTGCAACACAGGTTCCCCGCCGGGGGAGTTCTTCCCAGGTCCAGATACTAAAGCGCTGACACGTCAGAACCCCGCCGCTTGCCTTGGCCTCCCTCCTCATCGCCATCATCATCATCTCCTGGTTGTTTTCCTTTTGGCTCCTATGTCCCGGAGCCATGTTGTTAGCTAAAAGAGAGGCTAGCTAGCTGAGGTTTTGTGTGTGTGTGTGTGTGTGTGTGTGTGTGTGTGTGTATCCTACATGTTGCTAGAACTGGAACTGGTAACCATCACGGGAGGGTTGATTGATTTGTACTGGGATGTGTTGGCCAACATGCACACATTAGCACCCACCTCCCCCACCCACCAACCCCCCGCCTCTCACACCATGTGGTGAATGTTTAAGCTGCAAGGAATTGGCAGCGAACGTATACATATATAGATGTATTGAAGGAGCTAGTGAAATATTTGTGTTTCGACTTAAAAACACATTGGTTTTGGATCAGTCGTACACCCGGGGAAGCCCGTGGACCAAGCAGCATTTTGCGTCTTGTGTCTTGCGTTAAGCCCCAAAACATTGGGAACCTAAGATTTAAACTAAACCCAACGCACAGAGTTAGTAAGTTAGAGGTTAGGACTAAGCCATGGACCGGCCGCGACAACCAGATGTCAAGTTGAGGTGCATTTTGAGTCTTATGCTCACGCACGCAACTTCCCGATGTTTTGAAACAGCGGATTATTACATGTTCCCTCTGGGAGTTGAAGTCCCGGGTGGCAGCCCCGACATCTAATACTGTTTTCGTCTTTCGTGGGATCTTCCAGGGTCCTTTCAGGGTTCACGTGTGGGCTGGGAAGGTTCAAGAAGAAGAAGAAGAAGAAGAAGAAGTCTTTTGCTTTTCGGGCGTTTCATCCGCGACACTGAGGATGTTAGCGACTGGGAAACACATTTGTTTTTTCGTTGCTCAGTGAATCAGTGAATTATTTGTATTGCTTTTCCCCCGAGAGGGGATTGAGCAATGGATGAAGTAATAATGGAGTATTTTTTTTCTTCATTACAACACTGCACTAAGACTCTAATGAGATGATAGTGAGTTTGTGGTGTGGAGGCAGCAGTGACCTCACCAGTGCTGACGGTGGCTGAATGTCTTAACCGTATCCATCCTCCACCAGTTAAACTCACCCAGAAGAAAAGAATGTCTTCTAATGTCTTCTAATCCCCCTCCTCCTCTTACAATTAGCTCACCTTTAGTTCTGTATGTTGTTTGATTATTCTGATTATTCATTATCTATCTGTATATCTATCTGTCTGTCTGTATATCTGTCTATCTATCTATCTGTCTATCTATCTATCTATCTG
>PIJE02001177.1:47500-120000 GCA_002895965.2 Coryphaenoides rupestris | reverse complement strand
CGTGACCGGTCTCAAGCTATCAAAATAATTTATTTTGCACATATGGTACCATGCAGTTCAACGCGGTCCAAAATACATGCCCGGTATTCCATTGCCCCGAAACGTCTATAAAAAACGATATGGATATGTAAGATGTACGTAAGGTATCGCTGCTCCTAATCAGAATGTGTGTATCGGCAGTATAGAGACTGATTTTCTATAATGTGCTCGGGGATCTGACTGTACTCTTGAGTTTCCCGGGGCAGCAGATGAGCAGGGGGAGATGGAGCCCTGATACGACCGGATTCCGAGACCCTTCTCTACACACTCGCGACCGGCGGGCTATCGGGAAGGATATCAGATAGCCAGACAGTTGATGAGGTCAACACAAAAAAAACACGGATTCACCACCGAGTGATTCAGCGGGAATCGATCCACCCCCAAAAAAAAAGTAAAACTAAAACCCCCATGGGCCCGGAGCAGGCCTTATTCCTCATGCCAGAGTTTGGCAATAAGTAAAATAGATTTGTTTTTTAACTTCTTCTTCCACGTTTAAAGAACAAAAGTTGGATCTGTCGTTCCAAAGTTTTTGGCAAAGTGAATTCAGTGTTTGGTGCCGTTGCAACGTTGCTTTGTTCTCAAATTAGTGTAATGTGTCGGCAGCACCAAACGTCTGTGGGTGTGTGTGGTGTGCGTGGCGGTGGCGTGTGCGTGGTGTGTGTGCGTGTCTGTGTGTGTGTGTGTGTGCGTGTGTGTGTGTTTTTGCCAGTGCTTTGTTAGCGTCTGATCTTTGATCAGCTGTAGCTGGTCTTCTTCACACTGTCCTCTTTGTTTGTGTGTGTGTGTGTGTGTGTGTGTTTGTGTGAGTGCGCATGCGCGTGCATGTCTGTGTGTGTGTGTTTATGTGTGTGTGTGTGTGTGTGTGTGTGTGTGTGTGTGTGGTGTGTTGTGGTGTGTGTCTGTGTGTGTGTGTGTGTGTGTCTGTGTGTGCGTGTGTCTGCGTGTGTGTGTGTGTGTGTCTGTGTGTGTGTGTGTGTGTGTGTGTGTGTGTGGTGTGCGTGTGTGCGTGTATACTGTACGTCTCCACGTCCCGTAAACGTAAGTGTTTGGAGACACTGCATGAAGTGTTGACTTTAAGCAGTCCAGCTGTTCTCTCGGGCTGCCATCTCCTCGCCACCCCCCCCCCCCACCCCTCCCCTCTCCCCCTCTGCTCCTCCCCCCCCCTCCCCCTCTCCCCCTCCGCCTCCACCTCCGCCTAATAAGTCTGCAGATTAGCCACAGAGACGTGTGTTTACATCTCTGCCGCGCAACGTACGTCAATGGAGGAACGGGCGGATGGAGGAGGAGGAGGAGGGAGGGTGGTGAGGAGGTGGAGGAGGAGGAGGAGGAGGAGGTGGTGGAGGAGAAGGATGGGTGACAGTACAGAGAGAGGGCGGAGCGAGGCGAGTGCAGAAGAGGCATCGGTGTCATGATTTCCCGCTATCACCTCCTACTGCCCTCCCGCCTTTTTAATTTAATTCATCACTATATGGGGGGTGGGGGGTGTTATTGGACGCACTGAACCCCCCCGCCCCGGAACCCCCTGACCCTCACACACAGGGTTAGGACTAAAGTGGATTAGTCTGGATCACTGGTTCAACGTTGAGACCCCCCTACCCTCACACACTGTGGCACACACACACACACACACACCCATCCATTTATGTACGTTTTATCCAGCAGCCAATGGAGGAAAAAAAGGGTCTGACGTGACGTGTCACCGCCACGCAAGAGAGGTAGAAGAAAGGTTAACAAAAAGCCACTTTATAGGCGGCGGAGATGGGGAAAAAAAACTGAAAGGCGTTCGAATCGAGACACAGATGTGTTGTTTAGGCTCAGAGGTCGACCCCTCGCCACCCTCGCCAAGGTAAACAGAATCATTCTCTGTGCCTGCCAGCCGGTGTCAACTTAATGGAACTCCGGGCTACAGCGATCTGATAACATTCTTTCCTTTCCGTGGGCGCACGGAGGGAAACTCTCGTGAGCTTATTATATATATAAGCACGCCGGGAGCTACAATTGACCTGTGTGTAGCAGTCACCGCCCCGTCGCCGCTACCCCCCACCCCCCCCCCCCCTTGCCCGTAGTAGTGGGGGGGGGGGGGGGGGGGGGGTGGTAGAAGGCATTGTCTCAAGCCGCCACCGTGAGCCGAGGTTGGTGTCTTCAGGGCTGCTGGTATCCATCTATTCCGTTCTGTTGTCTGGCGTGCGGGGTGAAAAGGTCAAGGTCAAATCACTGGCCTTGGGGGGGGGGGGGGTCGTTGCGCTAATGACCACATTCACCTAGCATCAGGCGGGCGGGGGGGGGGGGGGGTGGGGGGCTGGGCGGGAGCGTCCAGCTGTGTGAACAGTGTTTTTCATCTTAATGTTTTACGTGGCCTGTCTAAATGTTTAAAGGGCTCCGTGAAATAGAGTCTTACAAGTACGTCTCCTCCTGCTAAACCCGCCACCATGTTTTCATCATCTTTCAGTGTAAGGGAGCCATATAAGGCCTGCAATAACACGTGTGTTTTTGAACAATGTCTATTTGCGCAGGTGTGTGTGTGACGTGTGTGTGTGACGTGTGTGTGTGATTGTGTGTGTGTGATTGTGAGGTTGTAGCTGGGTAACTCGGTGAGTTAGTGTGACCGTGATGAAGCCCGGTCTGGGTTGAAAACCGTTGGTTCTCATTGTGATCGTATTGTTGTGTTGGCCGTCGCGTTTGAAGTGTTCAGTGCTTCAGGTTATTTGGTTTTTTTGACCGGTTGAGTGCACTTTTGTCCCGCGCTTTGGTCATTTGGTCGGCCCATTAGTCGCTATTGTTCAACGTTCGTCCGAACAATGGGTAGAAGCCATCCTGGATGCCAGCATACTAATTTTCTTTAGCAATTTGCCTTCGATATTATTCAGTCAACGGCCCTGTCTTATATTACTGTCCCTGGATCACTGATCAGTGCTGATGATTCAAACACAGTGGATAGAGATCGAAGGGTTTCGTTTATCTTATTTATGGTATTATGTATATTTCTGCCCTCCCTTGTGCATTTGCCTTTACTTGTATAATACTACTATTCAATACTTCTGGATGCATCGGCTATATTCCCCATTCCTACATTTTCTAGAACAGCTGATGTGTTTTCTTTTTTACATTACATTACATGTTTTATCTTTATTGTGTATATTGCGTTATATGTGACATGTGACAATCAAACACTTTGACTTTGACTGAGCTGTTTGTAGAATGACAGAGAGACCAATGAGCAAACTGGTCGAACTACCTGTCGACGAGAGCAGTGACTGTCTCTCTCTCCTCACACCTGTGAGAGAGAGAGAGACAGTCGACCCTTTTCAAAGACACATCATGATCATCATCGCACACACTCTCACTCTCATAACTACTAAACCCTGTTGCTTTTATGTCCCATGCAGGGCACAGGTAGGAGACTTATCTTCACTAGTTCAGTCTGCTAGCCGTGGCCTCCTGGCACATAAAAGGAGCAGAGCCACCATTAGTGTTATGAGCGACACCGCCGAAAAAAGGGGGTCTGTGGGGACCTCTTGTCTTGCAAGCCACCGATGTCTGCATGTCATGTGTTACTGTCACCCTGAATTAAGACCATGAGTACGGAGCCTGGAGTGACCATAGAGGGGGAAAAAATACAGTACATCGATGTTCTTTTATTTTATTTCTTCTTCTTTATTTTCTTAAAAAAATGACAAAAAATGAATTTTATCATTGTTTTTTTATTGTTCTTTTTAATTATTTTTCCTTATATTTTTCCTTATTTAATTTTTAACATTATTTTGTATTTTATTTTTAAATATTATTTTTGAAATATTTTTTCTATATATTTTATATTTGATTTTAGTATTTGTTTTATTCTTTTATAATACATTTTTAAATATGTTTTGTATTATTTTCTTTTTATAATATTTTTGTTTATTTCAAATAATTTCTAATATGTCTAATATGTTTTTGTATTATTTATTCCCCCTCTAGTCTTCCGGGACCACGGTGACGGTGGACATCGCCGTGATGGGCGAGGCCCACGGCCTCATCACAGACCTGTTGGCCAACCCCTCGCTGCCCCCCAACACCTGCACCTCGCTGCGGGCCGTCAGCAACCTGCTGACCACCCAGCTCACCTTCCAGCCGCTGCACCGGCCACGCCCCGCCCCCCCGCTGGTCCTGGGAGAAGCCTTCACCTGCTCCGACTCGGAGGAGGGGCCCGAGAAGGGGGAGAAGACCTCCATTCACAAGGTAAGGGAGGGGAGAGATGTCCTTCTAGTTCAGGGGTGTCAAACATGTGGCCCGGGGGCCGGATGCGGCCCTCAAGCTGATCCAATCCGGCCCGCGAGGCAATTTGATAAAATGTATTGATTTCTTCTTTCTTAATGATTTCTTCACTAGATCCATAATCACAAAAGAATGGGGGGGACATGTCAAATTTTTTCTCCTCATTTTCGTTTCAACCAATCATGTTGCTGGATGTGTGGCTCTGTAGGCACGTAATTGGTGAGCCCAAAATCGGTAGCTAGCTGTGTAAAAGGTGTTTCAAATCAACACCGCTGGGACTGCTGGATCCGAGATTAGTGGTTGATAAGAAGGACATATTATGCATTGAGAGTAAGGATTAGGCAACGGAAATCCCAAAAAATTTTGCTGTTTGAATGAATGATTCTCATATAAATGCGGCATATTTGCTATATGTATGTATTATATGCACTGCGGTACATTATTCTATGCACCGTAACAATATGGTGCATACGAGAATACACAGTATAACAAGAAGAAGTTCGATGAGAAGTGATCAAAACCGACACAAGAAAAAATAAATCTGAGACAAGTAGGGTGTTTGAGCGAGACCTCCTGCTTCTCCCTGACGTCGATATGAAACACCTTTCGGTCTGCCGTAGCCGTAGCCCTAGCCGTAGTCATCTGAGCCCCCCACTGATGTGACCTCCAGCCACAGAGGCCACCCCAGTATCAATAAATCCAGCTCTGAACAGGCGCCCGCGATGCCATTTAGCATGAAATAATGAATAAGGGGTGATATACGCGGACGTTGTTTTTGCACGACATCGATCGCACCCTGACCCATTAAACTCAAATGATTTATGTAACGCAAGGGCGTCCGCGCACACACACACACACACACACACACACACACACACACACACACACACGTGTTCATCTTTTAGCCCGTGTTTTGGCTAATGAGTGCTTCCTGCTCAGGGCTTTTAGCGTGGAATGGAGGGCAGTATTTTCATAGTCTGACTCTGGAGCAGAGCGGAGGAGAAAATAGAGCGAGTCTGAAAGCTCGTCTCTCTCTCTCTCCTTTGCACTGCCACAGCTGTGTCAACATGACAGATGTACAGCCAGACAGTGTGTGTGTGTGTGTGTGTGTGTGTGTGTGTGTGTGTGTGTGTGTGTGTGTGTGTGTGTGTGTGTGGTGTGTGTGTGTGTGTGTGTGTGTGTGTGTGTGTGCACGCATGTGTGTCTATGTGTATTGTGTGAACACGCCTGCCGATGTGTACGTATGTACGGGCATGTGTGTGTTCATATGCGCGTGTGTGGATGTAGGTGTTTGTGTGTGTGTGTGTGTGTGTGTGTGTGTGTGTGTGTGTGTGTGTGTGTGTGTGTGTGTGGGCATGTGTATGTTGTACGTGTGAGTGTATGTGTGTGTAGGTGTCTGTGTGTGTGTGTGTGTGTGTGTGTGTGTGTGTGTGTGTGTGTGTGTGTGTGTGTGCATGCGCGTGCCTGTGTGTGTGTGTGTGTGTGTGTGTGTGTGTGTTTGCGGATGTTGGCAGGATGGTAGAAGCTGCAGATGAGGCCAACATGAAGGTGAACATTTCTCTCATAAGGTCATGCAGAGATGGCAGTGACAACACGTGTGTGTGTGTGTGTGTGTGTGTGTGTGTGTGTGTGTGTGTGTGTGTGTGTCTCGCTGGAGCATTTATCAAGCCATTGTTTGAGGTCGAGGCCGCCTTGCTTGCTTCTTGCGGGTGTGTTTGACCCCAGCATGAGGCCGGGCCAGGTGTCTCAGACCAACCTAAGGTTACCCAGGCTGCGGAGAGGAATGGAAGATGGATGAGGAGACGGCAACAGACCCACCCCCCCCCCCCCACACCTCCGCCTTCTAACCTTTCGTGGACCAATCAGGTGGTGGATATGCTGGCTTTTTTTTCAAACTTTGCATTGGACCGAGCCAGGGCCAAGCTGCTGTACTGGGTTGGTTGGTTAAGCTACAAATTAAGGCTGAACAATTAATCTAAATATTACTGAAAGGGCCAAGTGTCATATCCAAATCGCAGGGTCTGCAATTTTTTTGATAAGGGTAAAATGATCATTCCCACGAATAGCGAATCATATCAGAATCGCAATATCTGTCAAAATAATCAAAATATGATTTTTTTTACCACTTACCATATCGTTCAGCCCTACTACAAATGCATAAACAAACCATAAATGTTCAAAACAGTGTGAAGAGTGCAGACCCTACACTAACCTGATGGACAGATGGAATCAGCCTGGAGATGCTAATGAAACTTTTATCACTGCACCATGAATTATCTCACATCAAAAAATCACTTATGATTATGAAAGCACTGTTTTGACCGAGCCTCCAGCACACTTGAAGCGGCTTTTAATTCACTGAACATCCACTGATGTGAAGTCAAGTTCAAGACTAACTCGATATATCAAAGCTAACCATCTGATGTGTGTGTGTGTGTGTGTGTGTGTGTGTGTGTGTGTGTGTGTGTGTGTGTGTGTGTGTGTGTGTGTGTGTGTGTGTGTGTGTGTGTGTGTGTGTGTGTTGGGCTGATTCCAGTTTTGTTCTTGATCTTGGCCTGGTTTTGCCATTCTGCCATGTGAGCATATGTCTGGTTGTTATGGATGATGTGTGTGTGTGTATGTTTGTGTGTTTATTGTGCACACACGTTTTGTGTGTGTGTGTGTGTGTGTGTTCCTATGTGTGTGTGTGTGTGTGTGTGTGTTCTTATGTGTGTGTGTGTGCCCTGCATGTGAAGTGAGCACACACTAAATCTAACAAGGCTCTGGTGAACGGACATAATGCTTCTGGGACCCAGGAGCAGTGTGCACTGGGTCACTCTGCACACACACACACACACACACACCACACACAAACACGGACACGGAACACACACACACACACACACACACACATCCGCGGCCACTAACAGATGGAATGGCAGAGAGACACAGGCCGACAGAGAGAGAAGAGAGAGAGAGAGAGAGAGAGAGAGAGAGAGAGAGAGAGAGAGAGAAGAGAAGAGAGAGATGAAGAGAGAAAGAGAGAGGAGGAGAGAGAGGCCGATGAGAGAGAGAGAAGTTTAATTGTCATACAAACATACAGGATGTGCAGTGAAATGAAAAAGTGTCGATGCCCAGCGGAATGTGCAACAGAACATTACAATACTAATAACACAAATTGGGGGGATGAGAATATCCACAATATTGCCAGTATATTTTACAGCAAAAGGAGCAGCAGAAATGAGAAATCTAAACAAATAGGCATATAACAATATATATAACAATATAAAGAACAAAACTATAGGAAAAAAAATATGAGAGCGAGAGAGAGAGAGACACACACAGACACACACAAAAAGAGAAAAATAAGTGAAGATAATTCAAGACATAATCATCAAAAAGTAAACAGACCATATCAAGTGAGACGATTGGACTGGAAGAGAGAGAGGGAGAGAGCGAGGCGACGGGACATACAGAGAGCGGAGTATCCGAGAGGAACTCGATTTTTCCGAGGTGTCCCGGCCCTCGTGGGAATGGAATGGGAATGGGAGCGGGAGATGGAAGCGTGTTAGCGATCGCAGCTGCTGCTACTGCTGCTCCTGTCCCTGTCCTCCTCCCCCCCCCACCCCCAGAGGATTCGTACCCTCAACCCCCTTGTCTCTGCAGCAGGGGGCGCTGTGAGGAGAAAGAGAATGTAGGAAGACAGAAGATGATGAACCGTGATGATGATGATGATGATGATGATGATGATGGTTGAGGGGAGGAGGGGGGGGGGTCTTACGCAACAGCTCCATCTAGATAAACATTGACTTTTGTCCTACAAAGGAGGAGGTTGCAAGTTGAAATACTTTCCTGCTAACACAAACACGGCGGGTTCGCTCTGGAACATACTGTGTGCTGCGCTTCTCTCTCGCTGATTTATCATCTCACGTCTTAATGTGGCCATTTTGTTTGAGGAGCAAAATCTGTTCTTCTGTACTTTTATCTACGTGTGTGTGTGTGTGTGTGTGTGTGTGTGTGTGTGTGTGTGGTGTGGTGTGTGTGTGTGTGTGTGTGTGTGTGTGTGTCTGTATGTGTGTGTCATTTATACCCAAATGATTTTCTGCAAACAATTCTACAGTACAAGGCAATGTCTTTTCCTAATTATTTCCCAATTATTTTCCTAATGTTTGTTAATGTGTGTGTTGTGTGTGTGTGTGTGTGTGCCTGTGCATGCATGCGCATGTGTGTGTGTGTGCCTGGTTGTGTGTGTGTGTGTGTGTGTGCCTGGTTGTGTATGTGTGTGTGTGCCTGTTCGTGTGTGTGTGCACGTGTGTGTCTGTGTGTGCGCCTGTTTGTGTGTGTGTGTGTTGTGTGTGTGTGTATGTGTGTGTGTGTGTGTGTGTATGTGTGTGTGTGTGTGTGTGTGTGTGTGTGTGTGTGCATGTGTGTGTGTTTGTCCAGCGTCTACGGCGGAGCCTGCCCCCCGGCCTGTTCCGCAGGATCTCGTCCACCTGGACCACCACCACCTCAGCCACGGGTCTGCCCACCATCGAGCCAGGCCCCGTGCGGAGGGGCAGCGCCAGCATCAAGCCCTGCCACGAAGCCCTCACCTGCAGGTAACTGGGACACACCCACCCGCTCCCAAGACCCCACAGGCTTCGCTGTGTGGTGGTTGTTGATGTTGTCATCCCCGTGTGTAAAAACTCATTGTGGAGTGTGTGTGTGTGTGTTTGGTGGCTGGTTTAAGCAGCCTCACCTGGCCCAGTTAGAGTCTGGAGTGGGTGGGGCTTCAGCCTCACCTGGCCCAGTTAGTTAGAGTCTGTGGCAATGCACCACAGTATATGCACCACATACTGTGGTGCATATACTGTGGTGCATTGCCTCATCAAGGCCCACAGGTTAAACCAGCTATCAACACACACACACACACACTCAGGGAGCGCTAGCAAAGCATGCTAGCGCGAGTGTGCATTGCAGCGCGAGTGTGAGACAGGCACTGACAACTCATTTGATTGCTACTGTACTCTAACAATACAGTGATTTTAATAATGGGCATGTGGGGCAATATGTCGATATTATATTGATATTGTGATACGACATTAGATATCGTCTTAAATTTTGGATATCCTGACATGGTGTTGTCTCTTTGCATTATACAAAACATGCTATATCGTGTTATAAATATAAGGGTATCGAGATATTAAATGACTTATACTGTATATCGAGATAGAATATTTTGGCTGTACCGCCTACCTAAGCCCTTCTTTCTTAGTCAACACTGGGACAGGAAAGCTAATGGAGAGCATTTCTTCATCCATCCTGGAGGAACCAGCATCAGGAGAAGCAGGGTGGTGGGGGGGGGGGACAACACACACACAGAGCGGGGACGCCATGTTAGCCAGCATGCTGATGAACCCCCGGGGTGAGAGGCATTAGCCTGGATAACAGAGAGAGAGAGAGAGAGAGAGGGCACAGAGAGAGAGGCACAGAGAGAGAGGGACACACACACACACACACACACACACACAACACACCACACACACACACACACACACAGACAGAACGAGAGAGGGGGGGACAGATAGAGAGTGACACAGAGAGATAGAGAGAAAGAGAGAGAAAGAGAGAGAGAGATGGGGAGAGAGACAGAGAGAGAGAGAGAGAGATTCAGCACATTTGTGGTAAAGCTGCAGAGCATGATGATTCAGACACACGCCGATTTCTGTGATGCAATAGAAATTCAACGAACATAGGGAGTGTGTGTGTGTGTGTGTGTGTGTGTGTGTGTGTGTGTGTGTGTGTGTGTGTGTGTGTGTGTGTGTGTGTGTGTGTGTGTGTGTGTGTGTGTGTGTGTGTGTGTGTGTGTGTGTGTGTGGCTAGAGGGTGTGCTTGTGCGTGCTCGCGTGTGTGGTTGTGGGAAGAGGTTTCATGTGCATGCTTGTATGTGTGGTGGGGTAGTAATTGTATGAGTGTGTGTGTGTGTGTGTGTGTGTGTGTGTGTGTGTGTGTGTGTGTGTGTGTGTGTGTGTGTGTGTGTGTGTGTGTGTGTGTGTGGTTGGGGCACAGTTGTGCGCATGCTTGTGTGTGGTTATGGAGGGAAGGGGTTATGAGCTTCCTTGTGTGTATGTGTGTGTGTGGTGTGTGTGCGTGTGTGTGTGTGTGTGTGTACTTGTGTGTGTATTGTTGTTGTGAGTCCATCAGCAGTGTACTCTTGCACAGAGTTAGTGCTTTTCTTCCCACTTCCAACTCCAACAATCCCCACGGAATAACTCATCATTACTTTTATTTGCATGTATCATTGGATATTTTGCCAAATAAATCTTCTTCATTTGCACTAAACCAAGGCCAAACAGGAGGCCTTGTCTGTGTTATTAAAGTTATGATTATTTTATGACCGCATCATGAAATGTCTCCGCATAATCAACATTGACCAGTATATAAAAAATGTAACACCCTTGTAATGAATGTATAATTATTGAATGTGTGTTGTCAAAACATCAGCCTCGTGCCTTCACGCCGCCAAATCCTCCTTGGCCCCCAGAACCGGGCCCCTGTTAGTCTGGGGCCAAAGGAGGTGCTCAGTCAGGACTGAGTGAGTGACTGACTCCACCCACAATGCATTTCTATAGAAACGTGTTGTATAGAGATGTATACGCAGTGTCTTCAGGAACGGATCCATTCCACAGCGGCGGTGATGTGTTCACCGACGCTGGTGGGTGATGAGGGATATCCCCTCTGCTGATTTGTTTTGATGATGCCACCCAAGCAGTGTGTGTGTGTGGGGGTTGGTGTTTGTGTGTGTGTGTGTGCGTGTTTGTGTGTGTGTGTGTTTGTAATGGTAAATGTATTGCATTTATACAGCGCTTTTACCCAAAGCACTTTACAGTATTGCCTCACATTCATACACACATTCATACAACCGACGCCGGTGCCAACCATGCAAGGCAACAGCAACCCGGGAATTGACAACTGCTGCCTCCCCTGTGTGTGTGTGTGTGTGTGTGTGTGTGTGTGTGTGTGTGTGTGTGATATGGACTGTGACAATGCAGCCAATGAACTGCTGTCTGTCTGTCTTGTTTTTCTCTCTCTCCTTCTCTCTCTCTCTTTCTCTCCTTCTCCCTCCTCTTTTCCCTCTCCCTCCTCTCTCTCTCTCTCTCTCCCTCCTCTCTCTCTCTCTCTCCCTCCTCTCTCTCTCTCTCTCTCCTATCTGCCTCACATCTGGCCTATGGGCGAGTTGATTACTGGAAGCAGAGCATAATGGCTGCTGTGTTTACTGTGGCGTGGTGCGGCTGTTAGCATGGGCCGCAGACCAGCGGCAGGCTGTTAGCCCCCGCCGAGGTAGAATGCAAAGAGAGAGAGAGAGAGAGAGAGAGAGAGAAGGAGAGAGAGAGAGAGGAGAGAGAGAGAGAGAGAGAGAGAGAGAGAGAGAGAGAAGAGAAGAGAGAGAGAGAGAGAGAGAGAGAGAGAGAGAGAGAGAGAGAGAGAGAGAAGGCCAAGCTTGCATGATACAGAGCAGTTTAGATTAGCCCGCTTGCAGGTGGTGGCGGTGGTGGGGTGTGTGGAGGCGGTAAAGGGGCGTGGAGGGGAGGGGATGCTGGGGGTAAAGCCGGGTGGGGATGGGGAGGGGGTTGTGTCTCGATGAAATACAAACACTGCAGTTTATATTTCCTATTGTGGTATAATTACTTTGGTCGGGGAACGCCAAGCGGATTTGTGCGTGGAAGTACGTGAGCGTTGGGAGATTAGCGGGATAAAAGCGGGTCACGTTTTTCTATTTTTTTCGGGAGCCGGGCTCGGTGCCTGGCGTCCTGCGCCTTGAGAACGTTCTAGAATAGCTGTGTTAAGCAGAACCTTGCCTTATTCCGACCAGTACTCCTCCACAAATGTGTTGTTACTGTGGCCCGGAACGCAAATGTGCAATATTTATAAGGCTGGGTTATGGGGGAGGGGGGGCGGGGGGGGGGGGCCTCATCTCATCGAGTGCACACAGCAACTGTAGGACCGTTATTAAGAATAAACGTGTTTTATTGACTGTTTTATTGATAGATGGTAACCTGGTCTAATAACAATATTGTGCCAAGTCAACGAATCGATCAAACTCGATCAAAGTGTGTTTCTTTGGACCATTGTTGTCCATGTTTCTATCCACCACAACGAAGGTCACGAATTCCGTGGTCTGACCTCTGATCCATATAAGGTCACGATGACCAAATATGGAAGTTCTGGCAGGAATTACATTGAGCAAGCACAAGCGACATAGTAACAAGGCATTTGATAGGCTGTGAAAAACCTTTATTCAGGCACATGCGTTTTGGGGGACTACGGGCGGCCAATGCAAACGTACCTAATTTGATTCGCCTATCGTTGGGTTAATGATGCTCATTGTGCTATTAAATTGGTAATTAGGTACATTAGGTACAAAAAGACTGTATATACTGTAGATGTATATAGTAAGTCAGTAAGTAAGTCAGTAAGTATGTAAGGTTTTATTTATATAGCACCTTATAGAGGGGAGATTGGGGAGAGATAGAGGGGAGAGAGTGGATACGTTTTGCAGCAGAGAGACAGAGGGAGAGATACAAAGTGGGTTACAAAGCGCTGCACAGGAGATATAAATACAACACAGAATACATGCATATTATAATACAATACACAATAACATACGTACATACATAAAGGCCATAAGCAAAAGATGAATTACAGCACCCTTTGCAGGGAAGGCAAGACGGTAAAAATGGGTTTTGAGACGTTTTTTTGAAGACTCTGCTGAACAGAGGGGGGCAGACAGTTCCAGAGAGACAGGGCAGTGACTGAGAAAGTGCAATCATCCTTGTACACCCCATATATACAGTATATACTGTATATTGTTTATATATATCTCTGGCCCGGTATCGGTTTTGCGGCTCGGTGTTTAATCTGCTTTCAAAACGCTAACTGACGCGCTTGCGGTGCTTAAAGTCTCCTTTTCGGTCGTTTGGCGTAAAGTAAAAAAGTGAAACGACCTGTGTAATCACAGTCATTTCATAAGAGCGCGCTCCGATGAAACGTTCATTCTGCACACTTGGAGTAATGTCCGGTGTGTTGTGTGGGTGGGTTCACCAGGCGGTCTGTTTGACTCTGTGGACTGTGTGTGGGTGCCAGGGTGCTAAGCTCCTCCATGAGTGGGGGGAGGGGGGCACCGGGGCAGCTTGTGTACACACACACACACACCACCCTGGGGGTCCAGGACCCTCAGTCCTGCCCCACAGCAGCAGGGGAGACCCCCACAGTAGGCCCCAGCCTTGTACTGCCTCTGCTGCTGGGAGCCTGTACACATACACACACCACCAAAACACCACACTGTAACAAGCCGATCTCTCTCTCTCTCTCTCTCTCTCTCGCTCTCTCTCTCTCTCTCTCTCTCTCTCTCTCTCTCACCCTCTCCCTCTGTTTGTCTCTGTCTCAGGCTTTCTCCATCTCTCTGTCGTCTGTACCTCTCTCTATCTCTCTGTCTCTGTGTCTCTCTCTCTCCATCTCTCTCTCTCTTTCTCTTTCTCGCTCTATCACACTCTCCTATACTCCAGCTCTTATTCACTGACGTGGACACACACACACACACACACACACACACACACACACACACACACACACGCATGCACATATGCATCCAGTGAGATCTTCTCAGTAGCCCTTCATGTCAAGTAGGTCTCAATCCCTTCATCTCACGCACACTAAGATGTAGCATGAAAGGCGTCGAGCTCAAGGACTCTTCAACAGAAGCATCATCCTCTCAACCATCAGCCCCGAGCACTACTACATTTTTTATTGAATAAAATTAAATTACCCGAGCCTTAAAGATGATCCACTTATATATTTACTGGGAGATAGATGAGAGATGGAGAAGAGATAGAGGAGAGATTGAGGAGACATAGAGGGGAGATGATGGAGAGATAGAAGGGAGATGGAGGAGAGATAGAGGGGAGATAGAGGGGAGATGGAGAAGCGATGGAGGAGCGATAGAGGGGAGATGATGGAGAGATAGATATGCGAGATGGAGAAAAGATGGAGGAGAGATAGAGGGGAGATTGGGGAGAGATAGAGGGGAGAGAGTGGATATGTTTTGCAGCAGAGAGACAGAGGGAGAGATACATGAGATAGAGAAGATAGAGCAGAGGTGGAGGAGAGATAGAAGACAGGTGGAGGTGAGACAGAGGAGAGGTGGAGGAGAGATAGAGGAGGGGGGGGAGGCGTCACAGGAGAGCTGGAGCGGCAACAGGGAGAGGTGGAGAGGTGGAGAACACATGGCTTCCATCGGCGTCCTCGCTGCTCCATCATCAAATCTCCAGCACCACCTTAATTAGAACATTAACCTCCTTCTCTGCTCTTTCATTTTTCCATCCTGTCAGCTCTCGGTGACGTACATCCCGGTATTAGGCACAGGACCGATGCCAGCCCCCCCACCCAACCCTCCCCCCCCCCCCCCCCCCCATCTGCCGATCGGCTAAGGAGGACGATATGATAACCCCTCCCACCCCTCACGCCACCACCCCCCCCCACACCCACAACCACAGCCACTGTGCGTCTATCTGCCTCACATCTGGCCTATGGGCGAGTTGATTACTGGAAGCAGAGCATAATGGCTGCTGTGTTTACTGTGGCGTGGTGCGGCTGTTAGCATGGGCCGCAGACCAGCGGCAGGCTGTTAGCCCCCGCCGAGGTAGAATGCAAAGAGAGAGAGAGAGAGAGAGAGAGAGAGAGAGAGAGAGAGAGAGAGAGAGAGAGAGAGAGAGAGAGAGAGAGAGAGAGAGAGAGAGAGAGAGAGAGAGAGAGAGAGAGAGAGAGAGAAGGCCAAGCTTGCATGATACAGAGCAGTTTAGATTAGCCCGTGGGAGAGAGGGAGAGAGAGAGGGGGGTAGCGGGGTGAGAGAGGTGTGTCTCGATGAAATACAAACACTGCAGTTTATATTTCCTATTGTGGTATAATTACTTTGGTCGGGGAACGCCAAGCGGATTTGTGCGTGGAAGTACGTGAGCGTTGGGAGATTAGCGGGATAAAAGCGGGTCACGTTTTTCTATTTTTTTCGGGAGCCGGGCTCGGTGCCTGGCGTCCTGCGCCTTGAGAACGTTCTAGAATAGCTGTGTTAAGCAGAACCTTGCCTTATTCCGACCAGTACTCCTCCACAAATGTGTTGTTACTGTGGCCCGGAACGCAAATGTGCAATATTTATAAGGCTGGGTTATGGGGGCAGGGGGGGCGGGGGGGGGGGGCCTCATCTCATCGAGTGCACACAGCAACTGTAGGACCGTTATTAAGAATAAACGTGTTTTATTGATAGACGGTAACCTGGTCTAATAACAATATTGTGCCAAGTCAACGAATCGATCAAACTCGATCAAAGTGTGTTTCTTTGGACCATTGTTGTCCATGTTTCTATCCACCACAACGAAGGTCACGAATTCCGTGGTCTGACCTCTGATCCATATAAGGTCACGATGACCAAATATGGAAGTTCTGGCAGGAATTACATTGAGCAAGCACAAGCGACATAGTAACAAGGCATTTGATAGGCTGTGAAAAACCTTTATTCAGACACATGCGTTTAGGGGGACTACGGGCGGCCAATGCAAACGTACCTAATTTGGGCACCTATAGTTGGGTTGATGATGCTCATTGTGCTATTAAATTGGTAATTAGGTACATTAGGTACAAAAAGACTGTATATACTGTAGATGTATATAGTAAGTCAGTAAGTAAGTCAGTAAGTATGTAAGGTTTTATTTATATAGCACCTTATAGAGGGGAGATTGGGGAGAGATAGAGGGGAGAGAGTGGATACGTTTTGCAGCAGAGAGACAGAGGGAGAGATACAAAGTGGGTTACAAAGCGCTGCACAGGAGATATAAATACAACACAGAATACATGCATATTATAATACAATACACAATAACATACGTACATACATAAAGGCCATAAAGCAAAAGATAAATTACAGCACCCTTTGCAGGGAAGGCAAGACGGTAAAAATGGGTTTTGAGACGTTTTTTGAAGACTCTGCTGAACAGAGGGGGGCAGACAGTTCCAGAGAGACAGGGCAGTGACTGAGAAAGTGCAATCATCCTTGTACACCCCATATATACAGTATATACTGTATATTGTTTATATATATCTCTGGCCCGGTATCGGTTTTGCGGCTCGGTGTTTAATCTGCTTTCAAAACGCTAACTGACGCGCTTGCGGTGCTTAAAGTCTCCTTTTCGGTCGTTTGGCGTAAAGTAAAAAAGTGAAACGACCTGTGTAATCACAGTCATTTCATAAGAGCGCGCTCCGATGAAACGTTCATTCTGCACACTTGGAGTAATGTCCGCCCAGCGATTTTGCGCCTGAGTCGGCAGAGATGGCAGCGGCGCGGGGGGGGGGGGGGGGGGGGGGGGGGGCGTCGGCCAGACCCTCAACTTCCATCGAGAGCCCAGCGTCTTCTCCGCCAAGAACCACCGCCCCTTTCCCCTTGCCCCCCCCCCCCCCGAACAATGACCCAGCTCACCACCTCCACCCCATCAAAGTGTTTTATACACACCCCACACACACTCTCTCTCACACACACCTGCTAAGCATTACTCACAGGGTGCTAAACTGGCCACTCCAACGCACAACAGACCCCTCTTTGTTCGGCGGGGGCCTCGCAATCCTCGAGGTAGTAGGCCGTGGAAATGCCTGAAGAGGAGTGCAGCGATGCCAGCATGCCAGCGTTTTTTTAATTTTCTTTATTTTGGGGTGGGTGGTGGTGGTGGGGGGGGGGTGCATGGAGGGTGCAGATACACTCCAGGGGGTCGTCGTCGGTGTCGTCAGTGACACAGCGCTTTAATAAAGTTGCCGTTTCCTGCGATCGGGCGGTAGTTTCTAGTGCAAACTTTTTTCCATGTTTTAATTGGAGCCACCTATGGTGCAGGGGCTTCCCCAGAGAACCTGGTGTGTGTGTTTGTGTGTGCGTCGTGTGTGTTTGTGTTTGTACGGTATATCTGTGCGTTTGTTTGTGTGTGTGTGTGTGTGTGTGTGTGAGGGGGTGGAGAACAGCTGTGAGCCTAATTTTTGTATTTGTGTATTTGTGTCCTCACAAAGTTATAACTTGCCTCTTGCAGGTCGACCCCAAAAGCTTCCTCCGAGTAAAAGGCACTATTTGGGTCTGTCACAACCCGAAATGCGAGAAGTCAGACTATTTATAGCCAAGCAGCGACGGAAGGCGGCGATGGGGGGGGGGGGGGGGGGGTTGATTTGTGAGGTGTTTGATTGATTTAATTTGAACCGTCTGTGTAATCCGCCGATATTTCCTCATTTGTCATCGGTGCAAATTCCCACCCAAACAATCCCGTAAACAACGTGGGATGTTTTCTGGCCCGCTCCGGGTGAGGCCCGGTAATTGGAGATGAGAGATGACAGTGTGTGAGTGTGTGTGTGTGTGTGTGTGTGTGTGTTTGTGTGTGTGCACACGTGTGTGTCTGCATGTCTGTGTGTGTGTGTGTGTGTGTGTGAGATATTCCGGTGCGATTATTCCGCAGGGCTTGGCGGCGGACTTCGCTTGCATCTGCATCTGTAACTCATGCCGACTAAATAGTTTACGACGAGCCAATTCCGACGTCTGATTCTGATTTGGTTTTGTCTCGGTTTGCGATTGCCCGCAACGCATTGTGTGTCAATGTGATGCATTCATTGATTTAATGAGTAGCATTTTTTCATGTATTTGTGTGTGTGTGTGTGTGTGTGTGTGTGTGTGGGCAGCAGAATAGAAGAAGCTATGAGTGCCTCGACGGTCAGGGGAAATATTGGAGTCTGCTGGTGTAACCTGTGTTGCTCACAACAGCAGACTCACCGGAGGCACCAAGTGTTTGTAATAGCCTAATGGCCTGTGTGCTTTTTGTTCCCCCCTATTGCTCAACCTTTATATATATTTGTGATTGTGCAGTTAGTTCCGGGCCTGGCTTTGCTTTGCAAATATGGAGCAGTTTAACTCTGGGGTCCTTGGGGACGACTAGTTATCCAGAAAGCACGAGTGTGTGTGTGTGTGTGTCTGAGTGTGCGTGTGCGTCTGTGCATGAGTCAGTGCGTGTGTGTGTGTGTGTGTGTGTGCGTGTCGTGTGCGTCGGTATGCCATGAGTGAATGTAGTGCGTCGTCGTGTGTGGTGGCATATTAATGTGTGTGTGTGTGTGTGTGTGTCGATGTATGTATTGTAATGCGTGTGTGTGTGTGTGTGTGTGTGTGTTGTTGCATGTGTGTGTATGCATGCGGGCCTGGTGTATCTATGTGTGTGTGTGTGTGTGCGCGTGCGTGTGTACATGAGTTAATGAGTGCCTGTGTGTGCGTTGTGTGTGTGTGTGTGCGTATGTGTGCACGTGTGCGCGTTTCCGTAAACACCATCACGCCTTTCTGGTTCAGCGGGTCTCCGGTGGGATGCCGTCACCCAGCCCACGCCATCTCCCCCTTTCATCTCATGCTGAATAATTGAGACGACTCGCAGACATTTCTCACATTAATGAGAAAGTGAGCGCTTTCTCACACCCGCCGCCGTGTTTAGACGCACGTGACGCCCGCCGCCATGTACGCACGCACATGAAGGATATTTACCTCTGTCCCTTAAATCAGCCTCGATGACGCGTCTGGCTCTACGATATGATGTGTGGCCGATGTGATTAACTCACTGTCTAACGGAGAGACTGTTCTGCGTACGCACGGCCTTCTGGGTAATATAACATGATCCAGGAATCGAGTGACGCCTATTGACCAATGAAAAGAACAAGGTGGATATCGGATTATTATTATTATAATAATTTACATGTATTTGTTATTATTATTATGCATATATTTACATACTTTTTTATACTCTATACTTGATTATATTCATGGCTATTATTTATAATAATAATAACAGTAATCATAATCATAATGATCATAATAATCTTTATTTGTAGAGCACTTTTCAAATCCACGTTACAGAGTGCTTTACAAGGGCAGCAAAATAGAACAGACAAGTCATAAATCGTTTGAAAAAGACTTAATAATTAATTATAATGGGTTAGTAAAAAAAAATCCTTAAGCCTTAACCATTGCCTCGGAGGACCCAACGAACTAATCATCACGTTGAAGGATGTCAAAATAGGAGTCATTGCTTGTTGCTTTCACAATAAGAGTCCTCTGACGTGGTGGCCTGTCTCTCTGTCCCCAGCTGTGGGAGGCCCTACATCAGGTTGAGCATCGGCGAGGGCTCCATAGAGAAGGGAGACCGGACACAGCGCTCAGGTACAGTCTGACAGACACAGGTTGCAGGTTCTCCATGCTGCACGGATGCATGCGTACCGTGTTAGCATAGCATAGCATAGCATACCATATATGCCATATATACCTTGGTTGGTTGGTTGGTTTAAAAATTGCATATCATGTTATTCTGGGAGTGTGTGTGTGTTTGGTGGCTGGTTTAATTGGCCTCACCTGGCCCAGACTCTAACTGGGCCAGGTGACACACACACACACACACACACACACAGTTATCTTTTCTAGTATTTATATAGTTATATACTCGGGCCACAATGCCCTGCCTCCTCTTTACACTTCGGTCCATAGCCTCAGTTAAATAAAGTTAGAGTTTTCCCTTTGTATTTCCTTATAGTTTTTACAAGTACAAGTTCTTGGTAAATATATTTAAATAAAATAAAATAAAACGATTTCTGGTCTGCGCTCTCTGGGCAGAAGACGCGGTGGTGGTGTCGTCGGACTACGAGAGCACCCACGAGGGGAACCACAGCGACGGCAGCGACGCCGCGCACACGGAGGAGGAGTCAGAGGAAGGCAGAAGCTCCGCCCAGAATGTCAAGCTCCACCCACTTATTATACCTCCCGAGGTAAGGGTGATCACCTCGTGGTGGGGCAAAGGGGTGTTCCCGCTCCCACTCCCAGCACAGAATGTACTGTACCAGGTACCAAGGTTTGACCCGCAATGCCCTTAGTGTACCTGTAGGTGTCAGTGCAGAGCGCCTAAAACTAACCTACGTCACTTAGTAGTAAGGGCAGAGCTTCTCACCTGTCAGCCCCCAAGGACTCATTAGATCACCTCTAATCATGTGTATTAAAATATTAAAAACCAGAAAGCTCATTAGTGTCTATTCTCTTGAGCAATTGATTATAGCAACACCAAAGGTCGAATGGTAAAGTAAATGTAAAGCTTGAATTAATCTTGAAAATTAGAAGTAACCTTGAAGGCAATCTTGTCTTATTTCTCATTTCGTCCAAGTCCTGGTTTCCACTTAAAAAAGACATGCAAACAGCCGTATCAAACGTTGCATTAGGCATTATGTTTGTATTTTGTAACCGATGGCGGTGTATTTTATGTCAAAATGTTACGTAAAACCACATTTATTTCTTTGCACATCACACAACCCTACACATTACATTTACGGCATATACCTCGTTGTCAAATCTACCACACACACAACCGCATATGCAAGCATCCGTCACTCACTCAGACACATCATCCCAGCAGACGCCCGCCTTGTAGTACCGATTGGTTGCTTAGGAGGACTCATTTTCGCCGGGCCTTACAGACACGCTCACAGGGACATGCCATTCAATCTGAGCCCAAGAGGTCAGAAATGACATTGGTGACACTCAGCAGTCATTATGTGACACCTGTCACCCCCTCCTCCTCCTCCTCCTCCTACCTCCTCCCCCTCCTCCTCCTCCTCCATCCTCCTCCACCACCTCCACCATCCTCCTCCTCCTCCTTCCTCCACCATCCTCCTCCACCTCCTCCTCCACCTTCTCTTCCTCCTCCCCGTCCTCCTCCTCCCCCGCCCCCACAGGACAAGCCCATGTTGGCCCCCGAGCCCCTGGTGATGGAGGACCTGGAGCCGCTAATGAGCCAGTTAAACAACTGGAACTTCCCCATCTTCAACCTGGTGGAGAAGACCAACGGGAAATGTGGACGGATCCTCAGTCAGGTGATCCAATCAGAGGAGGGCATCATCATCATCATCATCATCATCATCATCATCATCGATTTCACACCTGAGGCGGTCGGGGGGGGGGGGGGGGCAGGGGGAGGTGGGGCTCCAATATTGCCCACTGATTGGATGGGGTGTCGGCAATGTTTATGTGCACTGGGGATGTCATTAGTTCTATGAGAAATTTAATCTATATGTATATATTGCTGATTAACATCTGTAATTAATAAGGTGTAGACGAGGGTTATTATCGGTACTCAGTGAGATTGACAGAGTTTATCACTTCAGGCGGTAATGATTACAACGTCAAATCGTGCCAATCATGATTGACCGAAACTTGAAAATTGGTAATGAGTTACTGCATTGGAAAAGTCAACTCATTAAGCAAACTTAGTTTATGTTTATTTGTTTCTTATATGGATTAGGATTTGTATTTTCACCACGAAAGCACATATCCAGTCATAATTGGCAAAATTATATGAAGTCCCTCCTGAATCTGAAATCAAAGTGTCATGAAATCTAATGTTGTGTAAGGTGCGTTGTTTTAATGCTTTCAATGTTTCTGTTTGTCAGGTTGCTTATAGGCTTTTTGAAGACACCGGCTTATTCGCGACTTTTAAGATCCCGGTGCAAGAATTCATGAACTACTTCCATGCCCTTGAAAACGGCTACAGAGACATACCATGTAAGGACCACGCTTGCACTCGCACAGCGTACAAAGAAATACTACAAATTGCACTGCAGATGTAATGTCAATGGACGGCCACTAGAGGGTAATGCTACACAGCTTTCCGTTTCATTCCGTTGTGTGAATGAAACACGAGTGCGTCAACACTGATGTCAATGAACCTGAAAACCGAGAGCAACCACAAGCGGTGCAACAGTGCCCCCTAGTGGACACTATGAGCCCTACTGAATAATCTTTCTCTTATCTTTTCTCAACTATGTGTCTTTTCTCGACGATAATTCATCTCGACTAATATGAATTATAGATCATAACAGAATCCATGCCACAGACGTGCTCCATGCGGTCTGGTACCTCACCACGCAGGCAGTGCCAGGACTGCCCAGCCTCATCAACCACGACCAGAGCTCCACCAGTGACTCAGGTGTGTGTGTGTGTGGTGTGTGTGTGTGTGGTGTGTGTGTGTGTGTGTGTGTGTTGTGTGTGTGTGTGTGTGTGTGTGTGTGTGTGTGTTGTGCATGCATGCAAGCAGCATTTACACCATCAACAATTTTACAATTTTTATTGCAGGTAGAATTGAATTGCAACATTGTTCTTGGGTCGTCATTATTATTATTCATTATTTGCATAATTACATTCATACATGGATGGATTTGGTGGATTTGTGGAGGAAAGAAAAAAACAATTTGTAAAGAAAAAAATGCTAACAATTCTAATATATATATATAAAATACACAGTATATACAAAAAATAAGCAATAAAATGTGTAATTTAAAGAAAAGAAAAGTTGTCTATTAATGTAACGCAGTTGTGTCCATGGGGGGTGGGAGTCAGTGGGGTTAACTATTAATGTAGTACATGTAGTATATTAACGTCAAAGTCAAAATGTTTCATATGTTCTTCTGTATACACACATGAAAATATACACCTATATACACACACATATATATATATATACATATTCAGTGGCACAATATACATAAGATATTAAAATAACACAATATACATAATAATGATACAAAATATCAAATATAAAATCTTAATGTAATATTAACGTAAATATTAAATCTCTCTCTGACCCCCATCCCCCCCCCCCCACCCACACACCACACACACACACACACCCAGACTCGGACAGCGGAATCACCCACAGCCACATGGGCTTCCTGGTGTCCAAGACGTACACAGTGTCGGAGGACGGCTACGGCTGCCTGTCGGGTCTCATACCGGCGCTGGAGCTGATGGCGCTGTATGTGGCGGCGGCCATGCACGACTACGACCACCCGGGCCGGACCAACGCCTTCCTGGTGGCCACCAGCGCCCCGCAGGTAGCCACACACACACACACACACGCAGACGCACACAAGCATATGCACGCACACACACACACACACACACATTTGTTTAGTTTGTTTGTTTACTCATTTTATGACTTTTTATTCCTTGCATTTATACATTGTTTAATTCATTCAAACTTTGTGGTGTGTGTGTGTGCTTATGTGTGTGCATATGTGTGTGCCTGCGTGTGCGTGTGTGTTTGTGCCTGCGTGTGCGTGTATGTGTGTGTATGTACCTGCGTGTGCGTGTGCCTGCGTGTGTGTATGTATGTATGTGTGCCTGTATGTGTGTGTGTGCATGTGTGTGTGCCTGCATATCTATGTACACGGGTGTGCATGTGCATGCGTATGTGTGTGCGTCTGTGTGTGTGTGTGCATGCCTGCCTGCCTGTGTGTGTGTGTGTGCATCTGTGTGTGTGTGTGCATGGCTGCTTGCCTGCGTGTGTGTGCGTATGTGTGTGTGCGCCCCCTCCCACCGTCTCCAGGCAGTGCTGTACAACGACCGGTCGGTGCTGGAGAACCACCACGCGGCCTCCGCCTGGAACCTCTTCATGTCCCACAGCGAGTACAACTTCCTGGCCAACCTCGACCACGTGGAGTTCAAGCGCTTTCGCTTCCTGGTCATCGAGGCCATCCTGGCCACTGACCTCAAGAAGCATTTTGACTTCCTGGCCGAGTTCAACGCCAAGGTAGCGCCATATTTTTGTTGTTGTTGTTTTTTGTTGTTGTTGTCACTCTCTTCGGACAAATGTACTGATTGTAAGTCGCTTTGGACAAAAAACATCCACAAAAAACCCAAAATGTATATGTCAATGTAACTTATTAATGTCATTTATTAACTTTATTATTTATTATCACTGCATTGAGCATTTTTTTGGCATTTCTCATGATTTACACTCCAATAATAATCACTTAATTCTTACCCACAGCATGATGTTTAAGGATATCTTCTGGATTTTCAGTTCAGGGGGATAACAATTCACTCTGCTTTCTGGTTGACCTGCAGAACGGAATTTGCTGAAATTTACGATATTTTCTTAAACATACCTTCACGGGCAATAAAACAGAAGATAAAGTTTAGGGCTCTGGTTAAGTCTGGGGTCGAGAGAGGGAAATATATCCCGCGGCTTTCAAGGAATAACACAGTTATCGCAGAAACACTGAAATACAGACAGCTTGAGTACAAATAATAATAAAGTCCTAAAGGCCGATGCTGCTTTTCAGGAACTCTGGCTTTAGATCTAAGAAGCCAATGTTTTTCCTTTGGGAGCATAAAGACCTCTGGTGGTATTATGGCGCCGAAGCCTGTTAGCTACAGCTAGCGGTGGCAGATTACTGGTGTACGCCGCCACCGGGAGGCCAGAAGCAGCTCCTCTTCTTCTCCGATTCTTGGAAAAGCAAATGGGTTTTTCTGTGAAGTACCCCCCCACCTTGTTACGGAGCTCTGCAGCGGCTCTGCTCTGCTCTGCCCTGCTCGGCTCGGCTCTGCTTCCCGGGTTATCAGGTTAGAGCGAACAGCCTCGGAAACGGACCCATCATTGCTCCACCTCGGTGTGCTACGTACGCCCGAGTGTGCCTCATTAAGCCTGCCGAGAATCCAGGAATTTAGTTGAAAATTGGGAATCCAATTTTAAAACCCACGGCTGGAAATGAAAAGGAGAGGAAGGAGCAACTAGTGTTCCCGCCCTATAGAATATATCTGACTGAATCCATAACGGCTGTTCTATAAATACGCTTGTTCATTGTTCACATGAGTATGTCAGCTCTCTATTCGTGGAGCAGGATTACAACAGAAGCCAACTTTAGCAAAGTCTCTGCCACAATGCCACGTTCCACAGCTTAGTTCGGGGTTCTAAAGCGGCATAACATAGGAGAATTTAAGGAAACATGCAGTCGAATGTGCAGTTGGGGGAGATCAGGGACTGACACAGTCGGACCCGTGTCAGTCCCTGATCTCTGTCCATTCCCAGCCTCCTACTGTGGGGAGAGCAAACACACGTCAATATATGCACCGCTAATCAAGCTCATCCCCGACAGCTACGTCAAGCCCAGCAATTCGCCCCTCCGCCCCCCCCCCCCTCCTTGTTTCACCTGCCGACGCTAAACCACGTCCCCCTTCATACCACACCGACCCACTCTGCTTCTTCTTCTTCTCTGGTGTTCCTCCCGTCCTCTAGGTGGGGGACCACCAGTCGGCCGGGATCGACTGGTCCAACGAGAACGACCGCCTCCTGGTGTGCCAGATGTGCATCAAGCTGGCGGACATCAACGGGCCGCTGAAGTGCAAGGACCTGCACCTGCAGTGGACCGAGGGCATCGTCAACGAGTTCTACGAACAGGTGTGTGTTGAGATCCAGTCACCTGCAGATTGATGGGAATTGGACATCTATCTATAACAATAATAATATAATAATAATTAGAGGGTGCCCGAGCTTTCAAGCCCCTGAGAATCTCCCCAGGAAACCCTGTGCCAGGTGATAAGTGGGATCCCCTGGAGGAGCTTGTTGGGCTTTATAAACCCCTGCTTCCAGTCAGTCAACGCTCGGTCATGAACGTTTGTGCCCAGGAATATTGCTGCACTGATTCTTTGAGGAGAATAGGCTTTCGTTTGTTATTTTGACAATTCCCACCGGTTGTGGATGACTGTTTAGTTTAAGTTTAGTTGAAGAAATCCTGAGTTGTCATCAAAAGACAATGAAGTCTTGATTTTTGCCTCTTACCCGGTGGTCCTGCGGTTGTGCTCAGTCTGCATCGTAATGCACACAAAAATGGTTTATCTCACACACACACCCACCCCCACATAGACACACACCCATATACTGTAGACATACACACATACCATCTCTCTCTCTCTCTCTCTCACTCACTCTCTCTCTCACACACATAATTGGACTGGCCTACTCAGCACCACAGGGTAAACTTGCTGTAGAGACCCACTTCCCATTTACATTCCTCTCAGACAGGGCCCTCGCCGCGTTACCCCCTGGTGTGGCTGACATTCCCGCCAACCTTGGGCCCAGCGGGAACGCTGCACTATTAGACACAGTACGCTGAAGATCGGCTGCGTGTGGAGGACTGGGCTTTGTTTACACGACTCCGTGGGGGGCGGCGTGCTCTATAAAATGTTGTGTACGCGCCTGGTCGATAACTGGTTATAACTGGTCGCACAATCCAAAGGAAACCCGATAAGTCTGACAGGAAGTTGAGTGCAGTGGAGAAGCCGGGTTCAGGTGATGCGGTGGTGGTGACGTGTGTTAATAGCACGTTGACGCACACAGCGTTGTGTCAGAACAGACACAAGATAACACCTCTAAATAACCTCTAAAATAGACTTGAGACCTTTCCGAATCGAGCAGAAAACTATACGTCCGTATGCTTGGCTCCTTTAACACACTACTGAGCAGGGAGGCAGGATCGGTAGAAATTGTATTCATAAAGCGTATACATTTTGATTAGATTTGATGAATATCGCGTGCCTATGATTCTATTTCCATTTTGGGTTTACGTGACAAATATGAACCCAAATTTGCGTTCCGTCCACTTTGGGTTTTGGTCTTTCAAAACCAACCTCTGCAATCTCCGTCTTATGACATCACAAGTGGGAGTGTCCACCCAGATGTATTATGCTGGATAGATCTACAGTATGACGATCTATCCAGCATAGTACATCTGGGGTGGAGATTCTGGAGATTCTGAAACCGCTAATGGCTAATCATCACACTCAGAATCAAAATCAGAATCAGATTTATTGTCATAGTTTTAACAAGGAATGTGCTTTTGTGAAATTGGTGCGTAACATTAAACAGAAAGTAATAATATAGAAATTCTAAAAAAAATTCAAAAAATTGTTAAATATTATGATATTAAATTTGTTAATTATATATCAAAAATATATATATAAAAAATAGCCAATTAAAAGGTGCAAAGATACACCACTCAGACCTGGTGGCGTAATAGGAGGCCCTTTAAAGCAGCTAACCTGTCCTCCGCTCTGGGCAGGGAGACGAGGAGTCCAGCCTGGGTCTTCCCATCAGCCCCTACATGGACCGCTCGGCGCCGCAGCTCGCCAAGCTGCAGGAGTCCTTCATCACACACATCGTGGGCCCGCTCTGCAACTCCTACGACTCCGCCTGCCTCATCCCCGGACACTGGGTGGAGGCCGAGCCGCGGTGCGAGGGGGAGGAGCCAGCCGAGCACCAGGAGGAAGAGGAGGAGGAGGAGGATGACGATACAGCTGAGGAGGATGCGTCCAGCGGCTCAGAGGCATCGCGTAAGGAGACCAGCTGGTTGCTTACCTGTTGTAGCATAGCTCGTAGCATAGCTTAGCACCTAGCATAGTTTAGCTTGTACCATACCTTAGCTCGTACCATACCCTAGCTCGTACCATACCTTAGCTCGTAGCCTCATACCATACCTTAGCTCGTACCGTACCCTAGCTCGCACCATACCTTAGCTCGTACCGTACCTTAGCTCGTACCGCACCTTAGCTCGTACCATACCTTAGCTCGTACCATACATTAGCTTGTACCGTACATTAGCTCGTACCATACCCTAGCTCGTACCAAACCTTAGCGCGTAGCCTCGTACCATACCGTAGCTCATAGAATACCGTAGCTCGTCATCTCGTACCATACCTTAGCTTGTAGCTTACCGCACCGTTGTTTGAAATACAACAGCATCAGATTTAGACCAACATTTAATTATCTGTAGAGCTTGTTGAAAATAAATATTTGGTAATAAGTTTGTCGCCAGTCACACGTAACTGTTCCATATGACGAGGTTACAAAGCGATTCCAAGCAGATGTTAGCCAATCATTGAAACCTGAGCGTGCTCCAAATGTTTAGCGAGCTCACTTAAATCCTAATCCTAAACTCGGATCCTAATCCTAAACTTCCACGTCTCCAGAGAAAGCGGCCCAGAAGAAGCGCAGGAAAGTGTTCTGCCAGATCACCCAGCACCTGATGCTGAACCACGAGATGTGGAAGAAGGTGACCGCCGACGAGAACCAAAAACAAGCTCAAGCCCAGGGGGCGGAGTCCGGGCGCCTCGGCAACGCGGCGGAGCCAATCCTGGCCATCCACGAAGAGGAGGAGGAGCCGGGGAGCAAGGAGGAGCTCGTGGAGGGGGAGGAGCCAGAAGAGGTGCCCGAAGAGGGTGCCAGAAGTGGCCGTGAGCGCGGAGGATGAAGAAACACAACAATAGCCGGTCTGCTACACAGACAGACTCTTCAAGAATATTATTAAAAATAAAACAAGGACAGAGACGACGGGAAGTATGGCGTCCACCAGGAAGAGAGGGAAAAATGGCACGTTGTTTCTCTCTTTTTTGGTTTTGTTTGTTTTGTTTTTCAAAGAGACTCCTATTTTATTTGCCAGCACATCACTTTGGACACAACACTGTAGAATTATGGGAAATGTGTGCCTATGAGGGAAATTAAACTACAAAACAGGGTGGGGGCGAAGCTGTGTTTTACACGTTTTATCAGGATCTATTCTGTACAAACTAACTTTGAAGGAGCTTTCCATTTTGCTAAATGGAATCACAAATGTAATTTGGGATACAGACTCTTTTGCTAATATCGGGAGACAATGCTGACTGGTGGGGACTCAGACCTCCACGCAGGACTGCAGAAATTTGCTGCCAATTTATACATTAAGGAATATTTTCTGAATGCAGTTGTCTACAAACGTCACTCTTGCCTGTTGCAGAGTGGGTTTTGTGTCAGGTCTAACAACGGGCCACAATGAGGTCTCCTTTCTATACGTGGATTACAAAGGGAATCAAAACCAACATTGACACATTTGAGGATTTTATCTTAGTACCCCTTAATTTAGTACCCAAAAAAAAACGAACCCCTTCATCCATGACCGCAGACACTCCCGATGTACCCATTTTATGATTAATAAGATTTGTATAAACCTCTAGGACTTTGCATTTAAAAAATATGTATTATCTGATATAACAGTATCCAGGCATTTCACTTTACGTTGTACAAAATGTTTGTATAAGAGTGTAAATGTGTATGTATGGGTGTGCATGTGTCTACGTGCATCCCGTGCACGTGTGTGTGTGTGTGTGTGTGTGCGTGCGTGTGTCGCTGGGTTAGTTGAGGGGGTGGGGGGGGGGGGGGGGTGTCTCAGTGTGCACATAATCATTTAATCGCATTTGTCCTCAGAACATCCATAAAAAACCTCACGTGATCGCCTGCAGTCTCCGCCCACTATCAATAGAATGCACTAAGTGATCACGATCGATCAGCTCATCCTTAACCTTCCTTCCGATGTTTTATAAGTGCGTGTGATTGGCCAAACCAGGGGGTAAAATATGGATTTTTAGTTCAGTAGTAAAACATGACAAACCGTATATAGGATGTATATGTAGCGTGTGCAAAGAAAGGGACATTAAGTGTTAAAAGGCCCCTATTATGCCACCAGGTGTGAGTGTGATTAGCCATTCCAAGCCGTTTCTAAATTGTCATGTGACTAAAGTTGCCATTGTGATCAGTCTACAAGCCTACCCAGTGGACTGTACCACCTGGTTGGACTGTACCACCCTTGGTGGTCGGTACAGTTAACTAGCCATCATACAGGTCGGGTGGACACTCCCACTTGTGATGTCACGATGTCACAATGACAAGTTTTTAGTCATGTGGCAATTTTGAAACTTGGCTTGTAGTGGCTAATCTTGTAAATGGCTCACACCGGGTGTTTTAACAGGAACCCTTTCAGATGCATCGACAGTCACGGGTGTCTAGACCATGAAAAAACACAAGCCTTACTTACATGAAATAACCGATACAGGAAACCATTAAAAGAAAAAATCCACAATGTTCAACTTGGGTCAGGATTACAATAATCACAGCTTGAAGAACAGTCTTCTACAGAGACCCCCGTTCCTCTGGGCCGCGTGCATGTGTGAGCTATAGTGCACGAGTTATCTTATCAATACAGCGTTTGTATTCACATCTTTCCAGGTGCTTCCCTGTATAAAAGAGCTGTCCAGTGTTTCCTCTTTTTCTATTCAGAAGTTGGCGAAGTTGGGGTGTGGTGGGCGGTGGTTGGGGTTGGAGGTTGTAGCCCTACAACGGAGAATTACGACGGCTGTAATTGTTATTCAGAGACGACCCACATAGCATGATTTTTTATTTTCCACCCCCCATTCCTGTTGATCTGTGCACTGTGTCGGCAGTGCCGCGTTAGTATTAGCGATCATCGTCACCATGTATCCAGGCTGGAGGAGAAGGAGGCAGCCATTTTGATTTCAATCACACCTGTTCCACATCTATGCTTGCTTTTTTTTTTTTAAATGTGTTTTCCTTTTTTTTTTTATATAGTATTCATGTATGTTTTGATTAAATTTATTTGACTGCTGTTCATATTTACATGTATTATAATTCTATCGATGGGAACCATACTAGCTTTACAATTCTGTAAACCTAAAAAAAATTAGACATGTATTTTTATATAGTTGACACATGGTTAAGTAATTGTCTCTTTTGTTTTCGTTTTCCTCACTAGTACCTTGCACTTACCACATGTAGCAATACTTACACAAGGAATAAATACTTATGTCCAAATATACAGTATTTGTTAAAAAAAATAAATGATTAATTTCCTTGCAGGTTGATGCTCCATTTTGTACAATATGTATGCTGTACAGTACAGAAATATGAAAACAAAAAAAATCTTTAGATATACATTATTTATTTTTACCATTTTGTAATTTAGACACTATACTGTAGCTTCTATATTGCCAGACTTACTGAAAGTGCCTATTGGTATTATGTATCATGCAATGAATATGTTTGAAGACCATTAGAAATTGTCACAAGCTGAACAATGTGGATGTTGTAATGTGAATACATTGAATTACAAGACTTTAATTTCTGTGGTATATACTTGTTCTTGTGTTTCATTTATTACTCTCAACAATAAGAAAATAGTATACCAGCATAGTCATAATCATAATAACTTACTTTCAGCTTCTTTACATTCTTTTGGACACGTTTAAGAAGACTAACATCGATTGCATGTTGTAATGTTCAAACGTTCTGTAATCCAGTCATACACTCGATGGAATACACAGCTGTTGCTCCTAACATTAACATCAGGTGTGCTGTCATACTAAATTAAACAGACCTTTAATTTGTGTTATGTGATACACCGGTGTTCATGTACACCCCCCTAAATATCCTTTGACAAGATGATTTGAACCTGTGAATTATAATATGAAACCACCCGGCCGTGCCAGGAGAGCCAGGTCTAAGGGATTAAACCAGTAAACATAAAATAAAATATAGCTGCAGGCAGCAATGCGGGGTCCTACTAACATGGCCAGGCTTGGTAAATACCAGGCGAAGGACAAAGTAGTCCAAGCAGTATAGGTTGCAGGATATAGGAGTTGGCCATGCTGCCCAAGGTGTGGTATGAGAATATGATAATGTCCGTAAGTCTCGGGCTGAGGTGGAGGCAATGAAGAGGCAGGCGAAGGGGCTCACACAGGAGTACGACAGGCTGCTGACAGAACACACTCGGCTACAGGTAACACACACACACACACACCAACCACGCACACACATTTGACTCATTTACTCACTACATACAGTATGTAGCAACATTTGGACCTGGTGGAGTCTGTGTGGTTGGTGGCTGGTTTAAGCAGCCTAACCCACCGACGTCACTGAAGTCTGGGGTGGGTGAGGCTGCACACCTGGTGCATTGGCTAATCAAGGCCCACAGGTTAAACCAGCCATCACCATAAACTCTGCACATAGCTAAATAATTAGCATGTGCTTGCTGCATAGTTACTCATGGTCTGTAGTTTGGACATGGTCATTTATAGCATTTTTGGTCAAGGACTTTTTGAGCTATTTGACCAAACCAAGGAAAAGAATAATAATAGAAAGAATAATAATAATAAGAAAAAATATAGCTGCAGGCAGCAATGCGGGGTCCTACTAACATGGCCAAGCTTGATGAGGACTTCTTATCTATTGACCTAGACATTGCACATTAACCCTTGTGTTCAGGTCATGTTTTTGATTCTCATCCAATGTTCGTGGGTCTGGTGGACCCACCGCATTATTGAGTTTTTAAATCAATAAAGCCATAACAACTTATGTAAAAAATACTTAACAGATGTTTACTTTATCTCAATTACAAGCAATATAGACAGCATATATGGTTAATATTTGCCATTTACCTCTGTTAGATCACATTTATCAATAAGAGCACTTTAAAACAATGTTTGTCAATTAATAGACATTATCATATCCTCATACTGTTGAGTCAAATTGGAGTTTTGTATAAAGAAGAGGAAATATAAACTCAAAGAAACAAACAAAAACAAACAAACAAAGAAATTGGGATCAGCTGGGTGGAACTAATCTGCTCCCGCCGCGTTCCTACACGGACCATACAGAGGGACGGACTCAGTACCGACAAGCGCACATTAAACAACGCTACAAACAAAGGTTGTGTGAACTGATGCTTTAAGACGCCGCTGAGACCTTCAGCAAAAAGTGCAGAACCTGATCCTTCTACAAAATCCGGGTGGCAGCCGGTAAGATGAAGAACTTTAATGAACAAAGAGACTATTTTTTCGCTGAATCCTGCTGCCTGCCTTGTTGGGCTTATGCATTAGCTGTAGCCACCGGAAGACAAGGCAGCATTCTAACGTTTGGCTCATCAATGTAACCCTTTAAATAATTAAATTGACAATGTATCGAGTTCAAAAGTCGAGTGCGCAGAAGATTAATGTGAGAGCAGAATTCCCCCTGCGGACACACGGATTTAATGTGTTCACACACGGATTTAATGTGTTCACACACAGATTTAATGTGCGGTTGGGTCGGCATAGCTACGATCATAGACATACATAGACGCCGCTGTGTTGGCCCGTTGCTGCGTCCGCCCTATTTTGGATGTGGCAGGTCCGCCCTGTAAACAAATACAAGTACACTTGGAAACTGGGGGTTTTCTGAATAAAAAGCACTAACGTTTACATTTAACTGATTTTGATTAATCGTTTTTATATTCAATGATTCATATTAATTTAAGTAGCCTACTAATAATGACAATCATTGAGACAAATGAACAAAGTCTGCAAATCAAAATAATAAGACACTGCAACTGGCAGTGAGTCTGCTTTTTTCTTTTAGCAGTGAAATGATAGATGTACTCATGACAGAAAATTATAGACAATTATTTTATTGTATACAATAACATTTCATGGTAAATGTTAAACATGCAGTAGGCTTGTACTATTATAAATAATAATATATTAATATATTGGGCATGTACTATTATAAATATGCCCAATATATTATGCAAGTCAGTTGTCCATATTTTGTTTGATCAATATCATATGAGGACTAAGTGCTGGAGACATTTTGACTGATTAAACAAGTGACAGGATTTCTGTTCGGGCACGGCTCGCCAGTCCGCAAGACAGACCGCCCTGGTGATTCGAGTCCACGGACCTCTCTGTGACACATAAAAAGCACTAACGTTTACATTTAACTGATTTTGATGAATCGTTTTTATATTCAATGATTTATATTAATTTAAGTAGCCTACTAATAATGACAATCATTGAGACAAAAAATGAACAAAGTCTGCAAATCAAAATAGTAAGACACTGCAACTGGCAGTGAGTCTGCTTTCTTTTCTTTTAGCAGTGAAATGATAAATTGTAGACAATTATTTTATTGTATACAATAACATTTCATGGTAAAAATTTTAAACATGCAGTAGGCTTGTACTATTATAAATAATAATAATATATTAATATATTGGGCATGTACTATTATAAATATGCCCAATATATTATGCAAGTCAGTTGTCCATATTTTGTTTGATCAATATCATATGAGGACTAAGTGCTGGAGACATTTTGACTGATTAAACAAGTGAAGGGATTTCTGTTTCCTCTTAAAAATATGGGATGAAAAGTACCAGTATAATAAATACTAAACACAACAGACTGATTCCAAATTCAAGATTACTTTATTTGCAGTAACAGACATAAGTGTAAGACAATACCAGTGTTACTACACATCACTGTCAGCATGTTTAAAGGACCATTACGTAGTTGTACATTATAATAATTCTGACCAAATTTGACCACACAGTGTTCTTTGCCCTCTGTTCCCCATCCTTGGCGTTCCTCTTCTCTTTCCAGACTCTCCACCCTAGCCAAGGCTTCACTGAGTCTGGCCCTTAGATCACCGGGAGATGTAGGCCGTGCATAAGAGTGGTCCTAGTAGAAACAAGGATGACAATATTTTGAGTCCTGTTTATATCACATTCAGTCACAGCCGGTCAATTCATAGCTAGTACAATGTGCTGTCAGCTGGCCTGCATTTTTAATCTCATCACCCCTCCACTGTGTGTGTGTGTGTGTGTGTGTGTGTGTGTGTGTGTGTGTGTGTGTGTGTGTGTGTGTGTGTGTGTGTGTGTGTGTGTGTGTGTGTGTGTGTGTGTGTGTGTGTGGCATTCAACAAAGGCATGTTTCAATGTATGCGCATGTGTATACATGAGTGTGTCTGAAAAGAGTGACAGAGTGGGGGGGTGACAAGAGGTTTGAATATGACCAGGGTCATGATGCTCACAGCTGTATGGGGCATAGCTAGTACTTAGTACTCACAACATTGGGCGCAGGCAGAGGTTCAGTCTCTTGGACAGGCTGGGAACAAGTCCACTGACGGGCTCTCTTGAGCCTTCTTTGACGTCAGGGTTGTCCTGGTTGCCACTGGCTAAAGTGAAAGAAAAAATAGAAAAAAAGAACTTGAACAGATTTAAGTATCTCACAGTGTAATACAAAATACACCCCTGATTCCTTAACATTCTGAAAGGAAAAAACATTTTCAGCATAGTGTGACATTGACTTATCTAATCCTTATAGCCTAGTGATAAACCTACCCTTTAGAGATGAGCTGGGAAACTGAAGACAGATGGAATAGCTCCATCTCTGATCCTTACAGTCTGACCTGTCCTGTCAGTGCTCACTGCAGAGCTTGGACAACTGATTGGCTGTGAAACCTTCCCTTCTAAGGGCTACTTCCCACTGCTTCCTCAAATCGTTATCTTTGGGAAACCTTCAAAGTGTGAGAAAAGTTAGCTAAACAACTAACAACAATCAGAGTAGTCTGTTCAGGCTATTTAGTTAAATATGATTGATTTCTTATAACATCTCAGATTTCATAGACTAGCCAAGCCAGCCTCCTCTTCTGAAAACAGTCAAAATAGGTTTTGCCAAAACGTTGTTTGGAGGCTGGTTTGACCGCGGGAATTCATAGCATTATCCACAACGTTAGCTAATTTAGCTCTCAACATGATGTTATAATGGCCAAATACAACCAAAAACAATTGTTCAGTCTTACCTATGAAAGGTAATTCCCCAGGATCTGGTTTCGATAGTGAGCCGGTGACTACAGCCCCAAGCAGCACACGAGTGAGGCATCTTTCCAGAATGCCACATCCAATATGGCGGCGACGTTGACGTACGATCCAGCGAGTCAATGCGGCGTCTATGTATATATGTCTATGTATATATGTATGGCTACGATAGCTACCCTCAAAAAGAAGTAGGCTAGCTAGCCTACTTCTTTTTGAGGGTAGCTATGCGTCTTACCTACCCAACCAATGAGATTGCAGGGAATCAGTAATGATTGGATTGGTCCAATTTGATGGCCAGTTACATTTGGGCAAATGCATTTCCGGTGAATTCTTATTGGCTGGTACCCTGGAAATCCAGAGTTCTCGCGAGAGCACAATTTGAATTTGCTCAGCGAGTCACTCTGGTGATCAGTAATATGCTCATTAGCAATTCCTGTTGTTCCGAACTTAAACCAATCACATCGGTGTATCTGATATAGGCGGGCCAGAAGCGGGCTAAACAGATGACGTCAGCGCTGCGACGGAATCAGTCCGGAATCAGTCAGTAAACAAACAATCTATCGAAAATGTTGACTGAGTATCTGTACAAACCAACTATTCTCATATTCTGCTTGCAAAAACGGCAAAAGTTGTTTAGTGGCTCCATTTCCATTAGGCTACATCAGGCCTGGCCAACCCGCGGCTCCCGAGCCGCATGCGGCTCTTTGCCTGGTTTCATGGCTCTTACGTTCATATCGAATTTTGTGTTTTTTTTATGGCTGTCAAAGTTAACGCGTTATCACAGATGTTGCGCCAAGGATGCGCAATGACGCTACCGTGAGGCGCGCGACGGGCTCCGAGTCAGCGTCTCTGGGGGGCAGGGGTGCTCCGTTAATTCGGAGCACCCCCCAAATTAACTTGATAAGACTAAGAAATATTGTTGGTGTGTGTGAGAGGAAGAGATGGGGAGATGTTCATGTGTGTATGATGTGGCTCTTTGCAGTAACACAGTAAAAAAATTGGCTCTTCGTCTCTGACTGGTTGGCCACCCCTGGGCTACATTTACGTCTCTCTGTCAAACTATTCTCCAAAACAAACTCGTTTCCGTCGCTCTGGATACGTCACCCCGTGTATTCTTCTGATTGGTCGTAGTGTTATCCAATTGCGTGCAGTGATATTTTCAAACGCATGCTTGGTGCCGCCCCTCGAGTTGGGCCATTTTCATTACTCATTACCAGACCCTACAGCTTTCTAGATGTGGGTCTGGATTTCCAGGCTAATTGGCTGGACTTTTGACAGTAATATTTCAGTTGAAAAAATCTGTGTGCGTGGAGATAAATCCGTGTGCGAGCAGAGAAAGCGTTGAGCGCGAGCGCTTTGCAAACTGAGAGCGTGCAGACAGGGTTGTGAGTCTGAGGACCATACATTTGAGTGCGAGCACATGAAATCCGTGTGCGAGCACATAAATCCGTGTGCGAGCACATAAATTCGTGTGAGAGCAGGGGGAATTCTGCTCTCAAATGAATCTTCTGCGCACTCGACTTTTGACTCGATAATGACGCCATATTTAATGCCCGGTGTAAATGGTTGTCTGTGTGTGCTGATCTGTGTGCCAATTGTAAATAAGAGGAATGTGATAATTAGAAGGTACAGTTAATTGTTTAAAGTACCAAGTGACTGCTACTTCTGCTACTCCTGCTACTCCTACTACTACTATTGTAAATACCAAGATAAAAAGGAAACAACTGCTTGGTCATTGAGTGGCACCCAGTTTAAGCTCGGGTAGAACGGATCAATCCTTTTCAAGTGGGGAAGCTGCACATCTATATTCCACAAAAAAATCTGTGTCAAAAATGACCCTAACCCTAACCCTAATTGATAGTGGGAACATTAACTTGACACCATTAGACCTCTGCCAACAGCTTCAGCCAGCCCAACTCAAATCCACGGCAAAGACAGCATTACAGATGAGGACTTATCTATTGACCTAGACATTGCACATTAAGCCTTGTGTTCAGGTCATGTTTTTTATTCTCATCCAATGTTCGCGGGTCTGGTGGATCCACCGCATTATTGAGTTTTTCAATCAATAATGCCATAACAACTTATGTAAAAAATACTTAACAGATGTTTACTTTATCTCAATTACAAGCAATATAGACGGCATATATGGTTAATATTTGCCATTTACCTCTGTTAGATCACATTTATCAATAAGAGCACTTTAAAACAATGTTTGTCAATTAATAGACATTATCATATCCTCATAATGTTGAGTCAAATTGGAGTTTTGTATAAAGAAGAGGAAATATAAACTCAAAGAAACAAACAAAAACAAAGAAATTGGGATCAGCTGGGTGGAACTAATCTGCTCCCGCCGCGTTCCTACACGGGCCATAAAGAGGGACGGACTCAGTACCGACAAGCGCACATTAAACCACGCTACAAACAAAGGTTGTGTGAACTGATGCTTTAAGACGCCGCTGAGACCTTCAGCAAAAAGTGCAGAACCTGATCCTTATATATAATAATAATACCACCAATTACAATAGGGTTCCTACTACGTAGGACCCCTAATAAGCAAAAGATGAGAATATGATAATGTCTATTAATTGACAAACATTGTTTTAAAGTGCTCCTATTGATAAATGTGATCTAACAGAGGTAAATGGCAAATATTAACCATATATGCTGTCTATATTGCTTGTAATTGAGATAAAGTAAACATCTGTTAAGTAATTTTTACAATAAATTGCTTAATGGCTTTATTTGATTTAAAAATCTCAATAATGCAGTTGGGTCCACCAAGACCCGCAGAACATGGATGAGGAAAAAAAACATGACCTGAACAAAGGTAGTGAATGTGCAATAGTCTAGATCAATAGGATATAAGTCCTCATCTGTAATGCTGTCTTTGCCGTGGATTTGAGTTGGGCTGGCTGAAGCTGTTGGCGAGAGGTCTAATGGTTGGTCCAGCAGATGAGGTTCACGGCTGATTGTGTCATCGAATGCCTCCCAGCTCATGAAATTTGGAGTCAAAGTGAAAGCTAACTAGCCACGCTGGGTCAATCTCATGTCCTTTAACTTACAAGGACCCACATACCGAAAGAAGCATGTTTCTGAGGTCAACGGTTCCATGGTTTCCAGACCTGATTTAATTGACAGCAGTCATCTTTTACCTAGCACGTTGTCCTTCACACACTTCTTAGACATGATCTTGGAGAATCTACATACCCGTTCATGAGACGATTCAACTACGGTTCATGAGAAATATGAATGTAAGTATGAATGACCATTAGCATAAAGCGCTAACTTTATAATGCCACATAGCACACAATATTTTATCGAAACGACTTGCCCTTATCCCGCTTGATGGAGAATATTCCCAAGAGTACACATGTGCACCGCTGCCTGAATCTGATAAAGCGTTCATGAGGAGATGATTTTTAAAGCATTATTTTAGCATTAGCATTAGCTTACCACCAAAATGTTCAAATTTCAAATGCCTGTAGTTTCCATGTTTTTTGAGATATCAACACCTGAGCCGACATGGTACAATTTGGTGGTGTTCTTTTAATGTCCAGTCCGCTTCAAGTCCCTAGCTTATTGTGACAACAAGTTATAAACACTTGAACATTGTGCATATTTTTTTTCCTTTTGATATGCCATTTTGTCCCGCCATTTTGGAATATATCTCTTAGCTGTTAACACCCTATGAGAGGACCTGCATCCTACATGTACATGAGCCATTTCAGACCTATCGGACCTACGCTAGATTTTAAGTTAATTTTTATATCTGTTTCAAAATGTTCCACCTGCAGAAAAATCCATCATGGCGGACTTTATGGGTTCTTGAGGCTAATTTGCTCCCCACTGGTTTCATACATTTTCATCAAACAGGGTGGAAATGGCAGCATTTTGAAATTTCCGTTTTGAATCGGTTACTGTAGCGCCACCTATGGACGAATCATATTCATTCTTTCTGGCATAGTTACTCATGGTCTGTAGTTTGGACATGGTCATTTATAGCATTTTTGGTCAAGGACTTTTTGAGCTATTTGACCAAACCAAGGAAAAGAATAGTACGAGAAAATAATAATAATAATAATAAATATAGCTGCAGGCAGCAATGCGGGGTCCTACTAACATGGCCAAGCTTGATGAGGACTTCTTATCTATTGACCTAGACATTGCACATTAACCCTTGTGTTCAGGTCATGTTTTTGATTCTCATCCAATGTTCGTGGGTCTGGTGGACCCACCGCATTATTGAGTTTTTAAATCAATAAAGCCATAACAACTTATGTAAAAAATACTTAACAGATGTTTACTTTATCTCAATTACAAGCAATATAGACAGCATATATGGTTAATATTTGCCATTTACCTCTGTTAGATCACATTTATCAATAAAAGCACTTTTAAAACAATGTTGTCAATTAATAGACATTATCATATCCCTCATACTGTTGAGTCAAATTGGAGTTTTGTATAAAGAGAGGAAATATAAACTCAAAGAAACAAACAAAAAAAACAAAGAAATTGGGATCAGCTGGGTGGAACTAATCTGCTCCCGCCGCGTTCCTACACGGACCATACAGAGGGACGGACTCAGTACCGACAAGCGCACATTAAACAACGCAACAAACAAAGGTTGTGTGAACTGATGCTGTAAGACGCCGCTGAGACCTTCAGCAAAAAGTGCAGAACCTGATCCTTCTACAAAATCCGGGTGGCAGCCGGTAAGATGAAGAACTTTAATGAACAAAGAGACATTTTTTCCGCTGAATCCTGCTGCTGCTTGTTGGGCTAGCATTAGCTGTAGCCACGGAGACGAGCAGATTCTACGTTTGGCTCATCAATGTAACCCTTTAATTATGACGTCATTATCGAGTCAAAAGTCGAGTGCGCAGAAGATTAATGTGAGAGCAGAATTCCCCCTGCGGACACACGGATTTAATGTGTTCACACACGGATTTAATGTGCTCACACACAGATTTATGTGCGGTTGGGTCGGCATAGCTACGATCATAGACATACATAGACGCCGCATTGGCTGCGTCCGCCCTATTTTGGATGTGGCAGGTCCGCCCTGTAAACAAATACAAGTAGACTTGGAAACTGGGGGTTTTCTGAATAAAAAGCACTAACGTTTACATTTAACTGATTTTGATTAATCGTTTTTATATTCAATGATTTATATTAATTTAAGTAGCCTACTAATAATGACAATCATTGAGACAAATGAACAAAGTCTGCAAATCAAAATAATAAGACACTGCAACTGGCAGTGAGTCTGCTTTTTTCTTTTAGCAGTGAAATGATAGATGTACTCATGACAGAAAATTATAGACAATTATTTTATTGTATACAATAACATTTCATGGTAAAAAATGTTAAACATGCAGTAGGCTTGTACTATTATAAATAATATATTAATATATTGGGCATGTACTATTATAAATATGCCCAATATATTATGCAAGTCAGTTGTCCATATTTTGTTTGATCAATATCATATGAGGACTAAGTGCTGGAGACATTTTGACTGATGTAGGGCACGCGCCCTCCGCAAGAGATCAAACACGTCAGCGTCACCTGGACCTGGAATACCCCCCCCAGACTAACTTTTGTATATTCTTACTAATGGCAACTTAGCTTGTTTCGTTTGAGTGTTCATGCTTAGATGCACCGCGGCCAGCACATAGCAACACGTGGCGATAGATCTTTATATTCCTAATAACTGCAAATCAAAATAAGACACTGCAACTGGCAGTGAGTCTGCTTTTTTCTTTTAGCAGTGAAATGATAGATGTACTCATGACAGAAAATTATAGACAATTATTTTATTGTATACAATAACATTTCATGGTAAAAAATGTTAAACATGCAGTAGGCTTGTACTATTATAAATAATATATTGGGCATGTACTATTATAAATATGCCCAATATATTATGCAAGTCAGTTGTCCATATTTTGTTTGATCAATATCATATGAGGACTAAGTGCTGGAGACATTTTGACTGATTAAACAAGTGAAGGGATTTCTGTTTCCTCTTAAAAATATGGGATGAAAAGTACCAGTATAATAAATACTAAACACAACAGACTGATTCCAAATTCAAGATTACTTTATTTGCAGTAACAGACATAAGTGTAAGACAATACCAGTGTTACTACACATCACTGTCAGCATGTTTAAAGGACCATTACGTAGTTGTACATTATAATAATTCTGACCAAATTTGACCACACAGTGTTCTTTGCCCTCTGTTCCCCATCCTTGGCGTTCCTCTTCTCTTTCCAGACTCTCCACCCTAGCCAAGGCTTCACTGAGTCTGGCCCTTAGATCACCGGGAGATGTAGGCCGTGCATAAGAGTGGTCCTAGTAGAAACAAGGATGAAAATATTTTGAGTCCTGTTTATATCACATTCAGTCACAGCCGGTCAATTCATAGCTAGTACAATGTGCTGTCAGCTGGCCTGCATTTTTAATCTCATCACCCCTCAATCGTGTGTGTGTGTGTGTGTGTGTGTGTGTGTCTTGTCTTACTGAAAAGTGTGTGTGTGTTGTGTGTGTGTGTGTGTGTGTGTGTGTGTGTGTGTGTGTGTGTGTGTGTGTGTGTGTGTGTGTGTGTGTGTGATGCATTCAACAAAGGCATGTTTCAATGTATGCGCATGTGTATACATGAGTGTGTCTGAAAAGAGTGACAGAGTGGGGGGGTGACAAGAGGTTTGAATATGACCAGGGTCATGATGCTCAGCTGTATGGGGCATAGCTAGTACTTAGTACTCACAACATTGGGCGCAGGCAGAGGTTCAGTCTCTTGGACAGGCTGGGAACAAGTCCACTGACGGGCTCTCTTGAGCCTTCTTTGACGTCAGGGTTGTCCTGGTTGCCACTGGCTAAAGTGAAAGAAAAAATAGAAAAAAAGAACTTGAACAGATTTAAGTATCTCACAGTGTAATACAAAATACACCACTGATTCCTTAACATTCTGAAAGGAAAAAACATTTTCAGCATAGTGTGACATTGACTTATCTAATCCTTATAGCCTAGTGATAAACCTACCCTTTAGAGATGAGCTGGGAAACTGAAGACAGATGGAATAGCTCCATCTCTGATCCTGACAGTCTGACCTGTCCTGTCAGTGCTCACTGCAGAGCTTGGACAACTGACTGGCTGTGAAACCTTCCCTTCTAAGGGCTACTTCCCACTGCTTCCTCAAATCGTTATCTTTGGGAAACCTTCAAAGTGTGAGAAAAGTTAGCTAAACAACTAACAACAATCAGAGTAGTCTGTTCAGGCTATTTAGTTAAATATGATTGATTTCTTATAACATCTCAGATTTCATAGACTAGCCAAGCCAGCCTCCTCTTCTGAAAACAGTCAAAATAGGTTTTGCCAAAACGTTGTTTGGAGGCTGGTTTGACCGCGGGAATTCATAGCATTATCCACAACGTTAGCTAATTTAGCTCTCAACATGATGTTATAATGGCCAAATACAACCAAAAACAATTGTTCAGTCTTACCTATGAAAGGTAATTCCCCAGGATCTGGTTTCGATAGTGAGCCGGTGACTACAGCCCCAAGCAGCACACGAGTGAGGCATCTTTCCAGAATGCCACATCCAATATGGCGGCGACGTTGACGTACGATCCAGCGAGTCAATGCGGCGTCTATGTATATATGTATGTATATATGTATGGCTACGATAGCTACCCTCAAAAAGAAGTAGGCTAGCTAGCCTACTTCTTTTTGAGGGTAGCTATGCGTCTTACCTACCCAACCAATGAGATTGCAGGGAATCAGTAATGATTGGATTGGTCCAATTTGATGGCCAGTTACATTTGGGCAAATGCATTTCCGGTGAATTCTTATTGGCTGGTACCCTGGAAATCCAGAGTTCTCGCGAGAGCACAATTTGAATTTGCTTAGTGGTCCCTGGAGAAGTGGGTATACTCTAAATCAGGGGTGGGCAATTATTTTGGCTCAAGGGCCACATTTGGTTTTTTAAGTTAACAGACGGGCCGGGCCATTGGTAGATGAGGATCGCAGCGTCTAGCACCCCCCCCCCCCCCCCCCCCCCCCCGGAGACGCGCGATCGGCACCGAGTCAGCTACTCCCGGGGGGGGTGGGGGGGTGCTAGACGCTGCGATCCTCATCTACCAATGGCCCGGCCCGCGCTTCTAGCACCCGTCGCGCGTCCACTACTACTACTGAATGGTGCGCATCTGGGGGAATTTAGAAGTGGGTATACGCAATGCTGACTGAAAAATAAGTGGGTATACGCCGTATACCCGCGTATACCCTGGAAATCCAGAGTTCTCGCGAGAGCACAATTTGAATTTGCTCAGCGAGTCACTCTGGTAATCAGTAACATGCTCATTAGCAATTCCTGTTGTTCCGAACGTAAACCAATCACATCGGTGTATCTGATATAGGCGGGCCAGAAGCGGGCTAAACAGATGACGACAGCGCTGCGACGGAATCAGTCCGGAATCAGTCAGTAAACAAACAATCTATCGAAAATGTTGACTGAGTATCTGTACAAACCAACTATTCTCATATTCTGCTTGCAAAAACGGCAAAAGTCGTTTAGTGGCTCCATTTCCATTAGGCTACATCAGGCCTGGCCAACCCGCGGCTCCTGAGCCGCATGCGGCTCTTTGCCTGGTTTCATGGCTCTTACGTTCATATCGAATTTTGTGTTTTTTTTATGGCTGTCAAAGTTAACGCGTTATCACAGATGTTGCGCCAAGGATGCGCAATGACGCTACCGTGAGGCGCGCGACGGGCTCCGAGTCAGCGTCTCTGGGGGTCCGTTAATTCGCGGTTCTGATGGGGGGGGTCCGTTAATTGTGGTTCTGATGGGGGGGTCCGTTAATTTGCGGTTCTGATGGGGGGTGGGGGGGTCCGTTAATTTGGTTCTGATGGGGGGGGTCCGTTAATTCGCGGTTCTGATGGGGGGGGTGCTCCGTTAATTCGGAGCAGCCCCCGAATTAACTAGATAAGACTAAGAAATATTTTTGGTGTGTGTGAGAGGAAGAGATGGGGAGATGTTCATGTGTGTATGATGTGGCTCTTTGCAGTAACAGTAAAAAAATTGGCTCTTCGTCTCTGACTGGTTGGCCACCCCTGGCTACATAGTGTTATGTCAAACTATTCTCCAAAACAAACTCGTTTCCGTCGCTCTGGATACGTCACCCCGTGTATTCTTCTGATTGGTCGTGGGCTGGTCAACTTATTTGTGAGTTTATGTTATATCAAGACAGGGGTACCTTTTTAGACCCGCAACACAATTTTTCGCGACCCGAACACATACAAAATAATAATAATAATACTAACAATAATAAAAACACATTTTCCTCTGCCATACAAGCTTCTTTTAATTTAAAAGCTGGGGTCTTTTTTTGGGACATCCCTGACGTCCCGACGTCGTCGTCTGCGAGCTCTGATACCTCGTCAGAGGTCTTCTTTCGTGGAACCGGACCCCCAGGGGACCTGTCCTGGGACCTCTACGGACCTCCATGGACGGTATAAAACTAAATCCTCAAGGTGCGATCACTTGAGATGCAAGCTCAAATGAGAGATACTCGAGCACGAGGAAGTTTCAGAAAGACACACAAAGACACTCCACAGCTAATGCGTTCCATTTTTTTTTGGACTGTACTGCAAATCTCTTCGTTGGCATGTTGCGTCATGCGGCCTGGCGGGGTCAAATTTTAAATCATTTAAACTTTTCTCTGTGTCGCTGCGCCGCAAGGTTACTGGTCCTTTTTGTCTGCAGTGTTTTGAAGATTCTGCGGAGAAAGTTGCACATTTCAAATGTGTAGAGATTAATTCAAAATCCGACACAACTTTGTAAATGTAAAGGTATGAGGAGAGTGTGTGTGTGGTTGACACACGCCACTAAAGAAGCTTTTCTGGGGCTCCTCCGACGAATAGGACACAGGCAATTGATGTTGAATTTGTTTGGTTTATTTCAGAGTTTGTAGTCGTTTGAAGACAGAGCAGGTGGTAAACAGCTAGCATGCTAGCGCTCTCTTGTGTGTGTGTGTGTGTGTGTGTGTGGTGATGGCTGGTTTAGCCTGTGGGCCTTGATTAGCCTTAATGCACCACAGGTGTGCAGCGGCCTCACCTGCAGCCCCAGACTCGTCAGCCTTACCAGGTCAGGTGGGGTGAGGCTGCTTAAACCAGCCACCAACCACACAGACTCCACCAGGTCCAAATGTTGCTACATACTGTATGTAGTGAGTAAATGAGTCAAATGTGTGTGCGTGGTTGGTGTGTGTGTGTGTGTGTTACCTGTAGCCGAGTGTGTTCTGTCAGCAGCCTGTCGTACTCCTGTGTGAGCCCCTTCGCCTGCCTCTTCATTGCCTCCACCTCAGCCCGAGACTTACGGACATCTGCATAATAAACATCATCAAAAACATGCACATATAGATATATACAGTCTGTATCAGGCAAGCAGGGCAAACGGGAGCAGATCGTGCCTCTGTATGTCATTACCCTCTTCCTGTGATTGTTAATATAAATATTCTCATATCACTATGAAAATAGTGAAAAACGAAAATGAATCTAGATATGTAACTCTTGGCCTTCAAACTATCTTTGAGGGACATTCAAGATTTTGGAACATCCCAGATATTTGATCAGAATCAGAATGAGCTTTATTGCCTTTATTTCCTATGATATTCATTGATGTTCTCTCTGATCGTGGACTTTTGAAGCAGGTCTTTCTCAGAATAATCCTAGCAGATTGTGGTAGCTGGTGTAAGTGAGCGAGTGCTATATATCCCTATACCCACCATCCTCTGCCGTCTTCAGCTCTCTGGCCAGCACCTCTGCTTCCTTCTTCAGCTGCTGGCTTTTAGTTGACATTGATTTCTCCTCCTCCTGTACAGCCTGAGCACACATGGTGTTGTTTCTGAGTGATGTACAGTACAGTATACTGTATGTAGTTCACGTATGTGTGCTTGGTTCAAGGATTACTACTATTGCGTGACGACACAACACAACTTTACTATGCAAACATATCAGATTAAAAATACAGAACAACATAAACGTATGTATGAAATATATATGAAAGAATTACTATAGAAGGAAAGGAATAATGATGAAGACAGGACTATCGCGTTTGAAAAGTTTGGGTGATATATTTGATCTTAAAGATAATTTCATATATATTTGGTAATGTGAGAGGTGTAAAAATGCATACGTGTTGAGTGAAACAATCAAGATTCAAATGTAAGTAAAGTAAATAGTTAATATCTGGGTTTAACTGGCACACAATCAGTCAGATCCTTATTTCTGAACGATCCAGGAATATAACGGTTTGATTTATATATAATATCATGCTTTTCCGAGTTTTGGGAGCATTTTGTGTTTGTCTGAAGGCTAATCTCCTAAAGGCTGCTGCTTCAGACCTGTTTCAGCTGCAGGTTGTCCGCCTGGTACCGGACTGCTGCCTGGTTGGTGCTGACCAGCTGGGCCTGGAGTCCGGCGTTGTCTGCCGCCGCCATGGCAACCTGGTTCACCAGGGTCACGATGCGACGCATGATACTGCCAGACAGTCGCGGGAGCGGAGCGGAAGACAGGAAACCATATTAAACATGTTATTAAGCATATTAGTAATATGTTTTACTCAAGCCATTTAAGGGGACCAACGTTAACACTGTCCACTGTCACTATGTGATGTCATCATAACCTAACCAAAACAGCATGGGTTCTCATCGGGGGTGGAAAAGTCTTGTCACGCCTCGACAAGCCAGAAGAGGGCACCAGAGCCTTCAACCCCTGAGAATCTCCCCAGGAAATCTCCCCAGGTGCCTTGTGATCAGTGGGAACACCTGGAGCTCATTGTGTCTGAGCTTTACAAACCCCTGCTTCCAGTCAGTCAGTCAATGCTCATGATGGTCATGAACATTTGCGCCTAGGAATACTGCTGCTGTGATTCTTTGAAGAGAATAGACTTTTGTTTGTTGTTTTGCCAATTCCCGCCGGTTGTGGATCACTGTTTAGTTTAAGTTTAGTTTACCTTTTTGAAGAAATCCTGGGTTGCCATGGAAAGTCAATAATGTCTTGATTTTTGCCTCTTACCCGGTGGCCCCGCGTTTGTGCTCAGTCTGCATTGTGACAAGTCTAGCTAGTAGTTACTGTGGTTGGCTAAAAGGTTCTGGTTTGAGTTGTAAGTCACTTTGGATAAATACGTCTGACAAATGCCCTAAATGTAACCCCAACGTCCGCAATCGACTGGGTAGACCCCTGTCCTCCTAACCCCTTGTGTATACCAGGTCATTCGTGGGGATAACCGCTCCTGCTCAATGACAAAATAGTAACAGCGAATGGATATGTTGATTATAGTAACTACTGACAGCCACAGGAAGAGGGAAAAGCCTGAGATGTAGAGGTTCCTCTGGGCTCGGAACAGCTTCATGTGGAGGTGGTCAAGCAGGTTGGGGTTCAGCTGGGCCTCCTGCGCTGAGTGGGGGGCCGAGTACTTCTGAACCTCCCGAATGGCGTCTATACACACACACACACACACACACACACACAATATACACATACACACACACACACACAGGGGAGGAGGGCATGTTGCCGTTGTACATTAGCCTGTGATAAATGCACACAGCCTTATGAGGCAAGTAGATGCAGCAATACTCATTGGGAGTAAAACACTGATAGAACTGTACTATTAAAGTGCTATTTGATGTGAAAATTCTTTTCTGCAATAAACATACATCATTATAACCAAATGTACATCTAAACAAATCTACAACAACCTTATACTTTGAATTGAAAAACAGTCACGAACTATCTGTCAAGATGTACTTCAATATTTCTACTAAGTTCATCATCACTTCATCATAATCATCTTCCCCTACATTCATGGTCTTTACATTCTTTGTATTCTGTATTCGTTTATCATGTTAGTTTGAATTACGCTCCCGTGAGGCGCGCGTCGGGGTCCGAGTCAGCGTCTCTGGGGGGGTCCTTGATTGCGTCCTTGCGTTACTACGTCACTACGCATGTAAACACCGAGCCATGTGGATGTCCGCATTTGCGGAGAGTGGAAAAATGTCAAAACCACGGTCCAAGGTCTGGTTACATTTTGTAAAAAGTAGGGACGTGCAAAATGCAATATTTGTGATCAGACCATAGCTGACGCGGGTAGCAACACTTCTAATTTAATGAAGCATTTAATCTCACATCATTAACCTGAGACAAGAGAGCTTGAGAGCTTCTTTCTCTGTGTGTGAAAATGTTAGACATTTTCAAGTTAAAACTATAAGGCATAATCTGGTGAATTTAGAGGGGTGTGGGATCATTAAAGCTCAGTTTTCATTCTGTTGTGGGCCGCCACAAATAAATCAATGTATGGGAAACACGGCATAGTTTACAAATTGTCTAAGTGAAAAAGGAGCAATAAATATTTCATATTTGAAATGAATGACACTTGGACTCTTTCTATTTGGAAAAACTAATGTAAAAACATGTTCCGGCGATTGCATTATGAAATGTGCTTTTATTTACACATAGGTATCGAAAAAAGTATCGTTTTGGCACCGGTATCGAAACTCGGGTACCGGTACCGGTATCGAAAAATTTGAAACGATACCCAGCCCTAGTCGTAACACCTGCTCAAACATCAATGGTGATGCATTTCCCCTGATCATGCCTTACCCAGGAAGAGCACGATGAGGACCATAATCATGGTGAAGAAGGCTTTGTTCCAGTATGGAGAGAACCAGCTCCATATCCTCCAGTTGAAAAGCGACCGCCACCTGCAGGGACAGTCACCAGAATGTCTAAGGTTAAAGTTTTAAGTAGATGAGCACATCTGTTGGGAAAACACATTTTGAAAAAAGTGTAAATTATGATCTAGATGGGAGAATTTTGTCAATGTTTTCATCAAAGTAACATATTTTCATATTTAATAAATACATTTTGCCTCATCACATGTAGACTTTTGGAACATGCCTAATTAGTATTTCTGATTTTCAACTAAATACTACATAGTACGTACAGTAACTTCATAACAAGGCAGCGATATACTGTGAACATGGTACAATTTTATTGTGTTCTGAAATGTACAGTATTATACTGTAAATGTAGGTACAATTGTATAGTTTTTTGTGTAAACTGTGTAAAGAAAGACTTTGGATACCCTCTGCTTTTGATTTGATTTTAATTATTTTGTCTCCTTTGGTGCACTAGTCAAATTGCTGTGCTCAGTGAAACGCCTATTTTATTTATACGTTTCCCCTAGGACTGATTTATTAGCAAATTTAAAAGTATTTATTATCACTGCTACGCTGATCAGCTGTATATCCCCAGACAAAACTGTCCGTTTTGCATGATCGTCTGCCATTAAGGACTGGATGTCCAAACAAGTTTCTGCAGCTTAACGCAGACAAGACTGAGGTTCTTATTATTGCTTCACGTTATCATTCCCAAGGTTGCTCAGTGTATTGGCTCCCTTTCCTCAACTGTACGGACTAACCTTAGAAATCTTGGTGTTATTTTTGATCAGGCTATGTACTTTGATCAACATATTGAGTCATTGTCCCGTACATATTTTTTCCATCTTAAACATTGCCAAACTCGGTCTGTTGTGTCACAAGCTGAGTTGGAGATTATTCATGCCTTTACATCATCCCGCCTGGACTACGGTAATTCCCTTTTCACATGCCTCACTAAGTCATCCCTGGACCTGGTCTACAAATAGTCTAAAATGCTGCTGTAAGGCTGACTAGGTCCAGCAGGATGTCTCACATCACAGCCATCTTGGCTTCCTTACATTGGCTTCCCATCAAGTTTAGGATTCAATTTAAGGTTCTTGTTAGATATAGAGCCCTGCATGGTCAGGCACCTGTGCCCTTCCACTGGACTTAAGATCTGTGGTCTCTGACGCTTTAAAAAAAAAAAAAGTAGCTGAAAACTCATCTGTTCAGACTGGCCTTTGTCTAGCTTCTTGTCTGTATTTCTGTTTGGCCTTTGTTTTGTTTCTTACTATGGCTTTATTTTAACTACTTTACTCCTGTGCAGCACTTTGTGACATTGCTCTGTGAATGGTGCTATATAAATAAGCTTTACTTACAAGATAGAATGCAGAAATCAACAAAAATCAGCTATTCAAAACCATGTGAGCGGGTCAAATAGAAATGTAATAAAGGCAGAATTAAAGTGTGTAAACATCAGACAGGCCTGTTTACCTCAACTGTAGACCATGACCATGGTAAAGAATCAGACTTTAACCAGATAGATAATGAGATAATCATCTCACGTCTGATTAAAGACTCAAAGATAATCTCAGCTCCAGCTTTCTGCTCAACAACTTCAGCTGGTCCACTTGGCACCACCTTCACTCAGAACAGCCAAACATCGCTCTGCCCACAAGTCCCAACTCTCCTCTGTTCTGGCAACGCAGTGGTGGGAATGAGCTCCTGGCTGACAGATTCTGCGAGAGACTCAAGACCCACCGGTTCAGAGTTCACCTGGACTCTGCATGACCCCCCCCCCCCACCACCACACCTGCTCCATTATCTTTATGTACCACAGCGTTATAGTGCTGTCTCAACAAAATGTACTCTTTGCAAGTCTACGATAACAGCACCTGCCAAATGCCATAAATGTAAACGGAATTCTGCATTCACTACTTCTCATATAGCCTAGACATGGATCTAGATTGTCGTATACCTATAAATATATATACTTTTATGTTATTTTTTTATTCCGCTTATTTCTCTATTGTTTTATTCTATTGCTATGCAACCTGGCACAATAATTTCCTTCGGTTTCAATAAGGTTATCTTATCTTAAATATAATAGAGTATATTTGTATATATTAATACAGAATTGCGGTGCCTGTGTCAGATTTAGTTTAATACCTTGAGCCTGAGTATGAGGGAAAGCAGAAGCAATCAAGTTGACCGCGAATCTGGCCGTAGAGGAAAGGGCCGCTACCGCCGCCCAGGAGAGTCATGGTCACTAAAGGGTTCATAATGCAGCAGTGGGTTATTAGCAGAATGTATTACACCACCGTCTCCTTTTAAACACACACACTTTAAAACAACAAACAAAACAGCTGTTGTCTACGCTGATGTTGCCTCATATGAAGCTTTTTTTCACTTCAAATGTCATTATGCCAGCCTAGTGAAGAATAGTTATAAGAATTATCTTTTAACCACAAAATTATTGTACTTTTGGATCCAAGATTGCCAAACACAAGTCTAATTAGGAAGGGAAAAGTAGTCCCATATGCTCATTAATTCAAATAATATTAAGTTATGTCTGCCATACTGTATACCGTCTGTTGTTCAGTGTGATGGGAAAGGGAAGGGAAAATAGAATAAATGTCCTTTCTTACCCGTAGATGCAGGTCAACCATGAGAGTATAAAGTGAGAGTGTGCTGGAGGTCCGGGGCCGCCTGGCGACAGCTGCAGCTCAGGTCCCCAAGGGGCGGAGCTTTGAGGTCCCGCGTCATGTCAGGGGCCAGAATAAAAACACAAACAAAAAGTAACCGAAAATACCGTGTGTCTGTGTGGTGTAACCTGAGGAAGAAAAGCGTGATATCGTTGCAATTTCCTCAATATCATGTGCTATACTATTAATATCTTACCTCTAAATATTACCTTGCAATATTACCTCTCATCTCCTCTCATCATCATGTGCAATACTATTTCTCACCATTATGATTATTACCCTTTTATTACACTTCAACTATTGCCAAATTCTTTTTGCTGACTGAATATCTTATCTTACCTATATTTTTATACTTCACCTGTATTTGTATACTTCTCCTAGGACTAAGACTTACTGTACATTTCTAAATCTGTTCTTTTATTTTCATTATTCTACTGTTTATTTCTCTGTTATTTAATTCTATTGCTATGCAACCTGGCACAAGAATTTCCTTCGGGATCAATAAAGGTCGATCTTATCTTATCTTATCTTATTTTATATTATATGCAAACTAGTGATTAGTAGATACTAAATGACTTGATGCTGTTGGTGTTGTGTGTAGGCTATACTAATTGTTGGTTGTCTAATTAACTTTAGATGTAGATCTATACATGTCTTTGGATTTAGTTTAAGCTTTCCTTTCGTCCATATCAAATCCTGTATTCTCAATTGTATGTGTCAGTGCGTGTGTGTCTGTGAGGCTGGCTCTGCTCACATTACAACAAGTGTCCTGCTGCCATATTTTAAAATAGACTAGCATGCCATGCCGTTGAATAGACACAAGATGGGTTTTTCCCTGTCCAATTTGATTTCTTTATTTATATTTCATTTATTTTTATCACGCATCCTCATTGACATTGTCCTTTTTTGTATGTTGTATGAATATTTTCCCGGTGGTCTATTTATTTTGATTAATTTTGATTATATTTCGCCGTCGCAGGGTGGCGCTGTTGCATAGTAGGAGAATGCAGAGATGAGTTAATTCTACTACTACTGTCTGCTACTACTACTACTACTACTGTTATAAAACACTTTGACGTTGACTTGACTTTGTTACTATTGCTACTACTACTACTACTGTTACTATTACTACTACTACGACTACTACTACTGTTACTATTGCAACTACTACTGCTACTACTACTACTACTATTTTGCTACTACGACGACTACGATTGCTACTGTAGGCCTATATCCCATCTCAGAATATACAGTATAGTACAATATGTGTGTGTTATTTTGTGTACTTTATGTGTGGCAAACAGCAGATGCTAGCAAATGCTATTTGATTTGATTTGATTTGATTTGAAACCTTTATTTATTCAGGGAAAGACAATTGAGAGCAAGCTCTCATTTACAATGCCGCCCTGATTACAAATGCCGCCCTATTAAACATTTACTTTTGACAAAAAACTCATTCTGTCTACAATAGGACAGTCCAATATTAAATTGCTATTTGACATCCATTCCAAATCCATTCCAAATTCATCCAGGTGTTCAGCTTGAAATGCACTTGAAATGCATGTGCTGTAGTTTATTCCTGAGGGTCATCTGGTCGACACGAGACAGACAGCGTCTCCCAGTCCCGATCATCCATCCATCTATCACCGGCTGTGTGTGTGTGTGCATCAAGTGTGTGTGTGTGTGTGTGTGCGCCAGACGATAGGTGTTTGAGCGGCGGTAAATAACCCTATCAGAGATGATTGCGTTTTGATTGTCTTGTCTCTCCTCGCCAGCGCGGACGTGTAGGGCGGCTGGTGACCCTCCGCTGTTACTATGGTGAAGTGCCTGCAATAAGCACATGGTCAAGCTGGGGTGATGCTGGTGCGCTTAGTGTGTGTTTGTGTGTGTCTGTCTGTGTGTGTGTGTGTGTGTGTGTGTGTATGTGCGTGTGTGTTTATGAGTTGTGTGTGCCACCAGGGATCTTCTGCTTCCTGTGTTGATAGATTTTTTACGTGACCCTTAATATGTGATGTCAGGGTCTCTCAACCCAGTAATGGGTTGAGTCTCTGAAATTCTGAAATTGCCTGTCCTAATGTCTATATAATATGTGGTGGGATCATAAACTGTAAATTATAGAGTTTCGATGTAATCTTGTACACCTCCGGATTGTAGTCCCCCCTGGGTAAGTGTATATGACCCATGTACACCTGTGTCAATAATCCTAAGCATATCTCATACATTTACTCTGCATAGCAACTCATATTAATAATCCATGAAGCCCACATTCAGGGGTGATTATCTGTATAATATTATAGCAATGAGTCTCTCAGGTATGAGCCAGCAGCCATGTGACTTCATATGTCTCATATTATAATACAGTCATAATACAGACACAGCCACTGCCTCGGGGACGGAGGAGAAAGTCGGTTTCTTTATTGTTGTTTATTGACCCGTGGGTGGTTGTTCATTTTGTAGCCCCCCCCCCCCCCCCTCTGTTGTCACAGCAGAAGACTGTCAACTCACATTCACAGCAGATACACACACACACACACGCGCGCGTACACACGCACAGACTCACATGCATGTGCACGCGCACACACACACACACACACACACACACACCACACACAGACCCCCCACACACAAATAAACATACACATACAAGCTCTCACGCCACATACATATACACACACACACAAGGTCACACACAAATATGCATACACACACAAGGTCACACACCACATACATACACACACACACACACACACAAACCCACATACACACATAAATACACATGCAAGCCCATACACCACAGTGCATGTACACACACACAAATACACGTGCACACACAAGCTCACACACCGAAGACACACACATACTGTACACACACACACACACACACATCACAGACACACATACACACTCATGCACACTCATGCGTGGCACACAGCCAAATACGTGACTTCCTTTTGTCTCTCTGAATAATTTTGTGTATGCAGCGATAAGAACGGGCCTCTGTCCGTCAAAAAGACCCAGTAGGCGGTTTAAATTAGACGCTGAGGGGAAATGACATAATCCTCAAAGTGTCAACGAGTCTCTTCAACAATGGCCGATGAGATCTGAGTAATAAGTGCCAACGTTTATCTTCCTCATCCATCTAGTCGAGGATCCCTCGATACCACACCACCGTGCACAGAATGCAGAGTGTTTGAATCCTGTCAGCTTCATGTGCCCTTAGTGAAGGGCGTTTGATTGACCTTGAGAGCATCTGTTTGACCCTGATTAGAGAGCAGAGCTCTGCATGGAGGGGAGACAGATTGTACATGTTATTAACCCAGTGCTCCTGCTTATCGTCAGCATATCGTCATCATGCTATATAGCCTGGAGCTCGCGCCGCGGCTAGAGGTCAGAAGGACACTAGCTAAACCCGCGTGTTGTTGTTGTTTTTTTAAACACAAACCAGGGGGATTGCAGCTTAGATTTTTCATTCATTTCAAACATTTCCGTTTCACACAGCACCATGTCCATCCAAAAGTGGAGGGAAAAGATATGGCGAGAAAAAGCTATCTGTCAACCTGAGACGGCCAGGATGCTGGAAAATCTCCCCTTCTTCCTTTGCCCCCATGATACGAGAATTACAGTTGAGTGTGACCTAATGTAATCTAGGCTCCGCGCCGAGGGAGTAATGCGATTTTCGAGGCTTTCACTCTGGGAGTCTACAGCTGGATGGATATATGGGGGGGGGGGGGGGGGGGCGTTGGCAAAGATGGCATCTGACTTGGGGAAGGATGTCTAAAATAAGCAGCCATTACAGCAATACAGGCGGAGGACTGCACAAATTTAATAGGGAGAGGACAAGGAGAAGCCTGCATATGTTATAGGAGCCACGTGGGGTCAAGCCATTTTATTTGCATGAGCGTCATCAACGACATCAATAACACTATATGCACTATTGGCTATTTTTGACCATGTTGTCCTTCTATGTCCTTTAACGCTTTGACGTCGCCACTACGGGGTATTTCCGTTTTTTGGTTTCCGTGATGTCTGAAAATAGCGGCGCAAGCTATAGTTACACACCTCACGGAAAGTTAATTTTGGAAGCTCATCGATCGGAATCGATTGCTTATGTCTGAATGAGTAATTGAGCAGCGGGTAGAAAAAAAGGTAAACAGGTATGAGTCCAATCTATTTATTATTCATTTACGACTTGATATTTTTATATTGGCTATTGTATTATGCATGGGTTTGAGCTTTTAGTTTGCCTTATTTACTCTCCATTGCACTGTGTTGGTGTTTAGTTTGTTTTCATCCATATAGCTGCAATATATTTCACATGGAACCGGTAACAGAAGAGTACAGAGCAGGAAAGCGGCTTCTAGAGATTCGGGGCCAACCTCATCCACCTCTGACATTTGCTGCTGGCGTCCAGGTTTTCTACACTTTAGGTCTGATCCTCTCCCCCACCCTCCTCTCCCCCGCCTGTCAGTCAATCCATTGCTGGCTATCGCCCCATCTCTCTCCCACCGCTCTGTCTGTCACAGGAGTGTATTCAGGGCAGCGGCCTCAGCACCTATTTACAGCCCAGGCCATAAAGAACCGTGGCCGCATCAATATTCCCAAATCAGCCCTCTCCACGGAGGAGCTCCGAGCCCACTCGCGGTCAGCCATTACTGGCTAGTGGGGATATTGGGGTTGTGTAAGCCCTTTGGCAGCTTACACAAGAAGACCCGGGCTTTTAGGATCGAAAAGGGCCACTCCATCTGGTGCCGAAGCTGACATGGTAGAAGGCATAATGTGTTCATTACTGAGGCCCGATGAGACTTGTGTGTGTGTGGTGTGCGTGTGTGTGTGCGTGTGTGTGTGTGTGTGCGTGTGTGCGTGTGTGTGTGTGTGTGTGTGTGTGTGTGTGCGCGCGTGTGTTTTCATCTCTGACCTAAGGGTTGTAATGAGGAAAGGCACCAATTTAAGATGAGAGTGGTTTTACATGCAAATAGGTCGGTGTGACAAACCTGCCTCAGTGGAAGGTTTCACTCGGTTTGCTAATCTTTTCACTGGAAATGTAACGTGTCGTTGTAACTTTAGTGCAGAAGAGGATCTTCCCCCCCTTTTAAAGTCAACTGATGCTCAACCCTGTTTATTATATTTCTGTTTCGGTGGCCGTCTAATGAAAACAATTTCACAGTTTTATGCCTGGAAGAAGGAAAGACGAAATTATAGATTCTATTGCACATCGAGATGGAATATTTTTATTAGGCCTCGGGGCTGTTGGAAGGGATTGTAATTTTGGCAATTTGGAGAAAGATTGCGTTCTGAAAGCCTGCCTTGGATTGAAATTCGCATCTGTGTCACAGACGCCACACAAGGCTCGCTGAAGCCCAACAGACCAATTGAAGGCACCAAGTTGATCTGGGTTCATTCAGCCCAGAAGGAACAACAGTCAACCAACTGAAACAGATTGTGAACGTATATCTACATCTGGCGCCTGGTGATATGAACCATGACCACCAATACAATCTCTAATACTTTGCCGCATCCTGGCTTCAGCCAAACACTGGCAGTTATGTTTCATTAACGGAACCAACGTTCGTGGTCAATGTGGGGTTCTCCAGTGTTGAGTACTTTATACAAAACAAACAAACAAACAAGCAATACATCACCGAGAAGAGAACCCAAAATGTACTGCCGTAACGGTTAGGTGAAGACAAAATTTATTATAAATATACATATACATAACGACTTCTAGTTCCTTAAGTTTCCCTAACTTATCCTTATAATGTACATGTTATTTTTGTATGTACACAATGTACTGTGTATTGCTACCATTACAAAAAAGCCATGCCCTATCTACAGAACAGCTAACAGTACAGTATATTCATTGTGTATCTATGAAATCTACTGTGTTGTTTTCAATAAATAGTAATAAATTATGATCTGTCTTGTCTTTATTTGTACCACTCTAAATACACATACTATGTACATGGCTGCTTTGGATTGAAGTGTTTCCCTTTTTTTTCATCAACGACCTGATGTCAGTTATATTTTTCCTTTTTAAATGGTCAATGGTAAATGGATTGCATTTATATAGCGCTTTTTATCCAAGCGCTTTACAGTATTGCGTCACATTCACCCATTCATACACGACGGCGGTGGTGTCAACCATGCAAGGTAACAACCAACACGTCAGGAGCAGTTAGGGTTAGGTGGCGTCTTGCTCAGGGACACCTCGACACTTAGCTAGGCGGAGCCCGGGGATCGAACCGGCAACCTTCCAGTTGCCAGACGACCGCTCTTACCTCCTGAACTACCGCCGTTTCAATAACATACGGGTGTTCAGGGTTCGCCTCACTCCACGTCCTCCGAGGACAGACACTGCTGCCTTGGTGCCTTTGTCCTCGAACGTCACCTTCTTGTTCCTCTTGGGGTCGATCCAGGAGTTGTGGATGACGGCGTTGTTGGGCAGGGGGTCCGCCTCGATGATTGACACCACGCGCTTCTTCATCTTGCTCTTCAGCACCTTCTGGAACTTCTGCCGGGTGAAGGCGTAGAGCAGGGGGTGGAAGACGGTGGTGCCGTACGCCATGACCAGGAAGCCCAGCCGCAGCTTGACGGTCAGGTCGCTCTGGGCCACGCTGAGGATCACGTGTTGAGGGCGGTGAGGGGCGTCCAGCACAGCAGGAACGTCGACACGATCAGCAGCGACATGCGGAACACGCGCTTCTGCCGCTCCCGCCGCTCCCGGTGCCGCTTGACGGCGCGACGCAGGGCGATGATGACGGAGACGGATGTGCGCATGCCCAGCGCCGGCATGCGGCTCACCCCGGTGCTCTGGCCGCTGCCGCCGCCGCCGTCCGGGGCTGCATCCTGCTGCTGCGACCCCGTCATGGCCGTCATGACGGACGGACACTTTTTCCGGCGCGCCTTCTTCTTCTGCGAGGCGTGGAAGCGTGTGCCGATGCGGATGTTGAGCGCCTGCAGGATCTTGGAGTAGGTGATGAGCATCACCACCACGGTGAAGAAGAAGATAGGGATCTGGGCCAGCAGGTGGTAGTAGAGGCCCAGCTCGGTGTAGCACTGGCTGGTGTGCACCATGGTCTCCACCACCAGCGTCTGGTTGAGCTCGGCGCCGCCCCCGCCGGTGAAGAAGAAGCCCACCTCCACGAAGGGCACCAGGAAGCTGAGGAAGGACAGCACCCAGACGGCCGCCAGCAGGGCCAGCGCCCGGCCCATGGTCAGCACGCGGTTGGCGGGCTTGACGGAGATGTCGTAGCGGTCCAGCGTGATGGCCAGCACGTTGGCGGCGGTGGCCACGCTGGCGAAGGAGACGCACGCCTCGTGGAAGCAGCAGAGCAGCGCCGCGTCGCCCTCCAGCGACAGCAGCAGCACCACAATTGTGAGCGGGATGCAGCACACGCACACCAGCACGTCCAGCACGTGCAGGTTCATGGTGACCACGTTGCTGACGGAGCTGATCAGGTTGGACTTCATGCAGTACAGCGCCAGCACCGTCAGGTTGGAGCTCAGGCCCAGCACAATCTCCAGCATGAGGAAGCCGGTGAGGGACACCTGGAAGCTGACGGGGAAGGGGTAGGGGTAGGCGGCGGCCGCGGCGGCGGGGCCGGCGGTCTGCCCGACGGGCTCAGTGTTGTCGGTGACCGTGACGTTGCTCATGGTGGTCGCGTCTTCTTCCAGACGGAGAGGAATATGCATTCTCCTGGAGGGTGGTGGTGATCACAGGGTGGGGGTGATCAGGGGGGTGGGGGTGATCAGGAGGGTGGTGGGGATCAGGAGATGGGGGTGATCAGGAGGGTGGTGGGGATCAGGAGGGTGGTGGGGATCAGGAGATGGGGGTGATCAGGAGGGTGGTGGGGATCAGGAGGGTGGTGGGGATCAGGAGTGGGGGTGATCAGGAGGGTGGTGGGGATCAGGAGGGTGGTGGGGATCAGGGAGGTGGGGGTGATCAGGAGGGTGGTGGGGATCAGGAGGGTGGTGGGGATCAGGGGGTGGGGGTGATCAGGAGGGTGGTGGGGATGGGGTTGGGGTTGGGGGGGGGTGGAGGGGTGGGGGGTGGACGGGGGGGGAGAGGAAGGAACACCACATTAATATCGCAAAAAGAGAGCGAGGAGCAGGAGGAGGGAAGGTTCATGGCGTACTGTGAGGAGCTGTGATTAAGGAACACTTCACTGACACCAGAAGGCTAGTTGGTATGAATATTAACTGGCTGGCCCACGCACACCAGCAAGGCACAGTGATCCTCCCACGAAGCCAAGTGTAAAAATACTTTCATCTGCAGAGGCCCACTCGTTGCCACTCATCGCTGCCAGATCGCCGCCGATCAATAAATATTACACGGGAGATGTCTGGGAGCAGAGAAACTTGTGCACGGTTTATAATGATGCAACCGTTGACCTGCCTAACGATGACATTTTGACCTGCAATCACCGGCACATTCGGTTGGTTTGAGAACGGGCAAAGCATGAGCTACTCGGTGCTCAGCAGGTGCTGTTCCTTCGATCGTCCGTCACAAAAACCCGTTAACGTTAATGGTTTAACCCAGTAGGGCACAAATACGTGGATACTTAGTCGCAGTTTGCCATGACATACGCCACATTATGTTCAATTATGGTAGATTATCCCTGCAGTTTATGCCTTATGTGCACATAAAGTATCCATTAAATGACATGCACAATTGGGGAATGAGAGGATCAGAAGCTGGCGGTGATCATCAACACACACACTGACACACACAGACACACACACACACACACACACACAGGTACAGACACACACACACACACACACACACAGGTTTTCCGCTGCAATACTCACCCTTCAGCTCCAGCTCTATCTGGGCCCCAGGGCTGCGGGGCTAGTCCAGAGATCCCATGTTAGATCCACAGAGAACCGCATCACCCTCTCACCCCCAACACCCCACCCCTCCGACCCCTGACTCAGTCGGCCCGGTGGAGGGCAGGGAACCCGGCTCTGTGCCCAGGGCCCCCGGTGTGTCTCTCTCTGCCACGCTTTTTATTTGTTTCTAATGTTTCTATTTGCGGTGGATTCTTTTATTTCCACCACCACCCTCCTCCCCGAGAGAGAGAGAGAGAGAGAGAGAGAGAGCGAGAGGAATTGCCAGAGAAGCACCTGCTGTACTCTCCTCCAGTAACGATGACAGAGCGGCGATGTTTTTAAAAAAAGTTGCCCAGCCCAGAGTGCTTTCCAACACAGCCGCCGGGAAATATGCAAGGCACAATGTCCTCGGCGTTCTTTGCAGTTCAGTTTTTTTCTTTCGTTCTCCGCCCCCCTATGTAAAGCCGGTGGCCAGTCTGTACTGTCTGTCTGTCTGTCTGTCTGTCTGTCTGTCTTGCTTCTCGGTGAATGAGGTCTCGGACACCTCTGAGATATGCGTCTCTCTCTCTACGTATATTGCATTACTAAGCAACACTGTCAGATCTTAATGGACCCCGGCGACCAGGCAATACCCCAGTCCCCACACTCTGCTGAAGATAGCCGTATCCATCACTGCCATGCATAATGCAGGAATGTGTGAGTTAAGATTGAGTGCGCTCTGAGGGTAAAGATTGCTTCCGATTGATCTGTGCTCTTGCTCCTGCACAGATCCTGAATATGAAAGTGTGTGTGTGAGTGTGTGTGTGTGTGTGTGTGTGTGTGTGTGTGTGTGTGTGTGTGTGTGTGTGTGTGTGTGTGGTGTGTGTGTGTGTGTGATATGTGTATGTGTGTCATGTGTGTGTATTTGTGTGTGTGTGTGCGCGCGTGTGTGTGTGTTATTTCCAACAATAGTTACATTTAGTCTCATATAGGTGCACTGGAATTGCCAACAGAATATTCAATGGGATTTAACACACAACCATTCGATTACACACACACACACACACACACAGAACCGATTCTCCAAAAATGTATTAAACGTCAATTAAATTAAATGTCTCTCTCCAATTACACGCCAGTCCTATTCATTTATTTTAATGCCACCCCCCCCCCCCCCCCATAATCACTGTGGCTCATAAAGACACTTGAACACAACCCCGGCAAAACAGAAGCTCTCGTTGCCCTGTGCCATACACAAGCATGCCATGCCTGGGAGAGGAGAGGACCCATACGGTTTCTATAAATCATTGAGCCATTAAGTTGGCTGCCCCACCAGGACCCCCCCCGCCCCACCTCCCCGGCCATCGTCGCCGCCGCTGCTGCTGCTGCTGCTGCTCACCATGCTGGCTACGCGGCGATGCTCTGTGACTGCTGCTGCTGCTGCTGCTGCTGCTCCTCCGCGCGACAACATGCTGCCTCCGCCTCCTCCTCGTCTTCCTCCTCGCCTCACCGGGGCTCTGCAACAGTCTGGGCAGACGGACACCGAGCCCGGCATTATTATCTCCCGACAGCAGTCCTCCGCCAGTCGTTCCCGGCCGAGCCCAGATCGTATATTGATTGACATGTGAGAGGCATTCAATGGACAACAGATGCTCTCTCTCTCTCTCTCTCTTCTCTCTCTCTCTCTCTCTCTCTCTGTCTCTCTACCTCGCTCTCTCGTCTTCTGTATCGGTGTCCTCAATCACAAAATCACAAAACAAAAAGGTGAACGCAACTCCGTGCTCACGTCCTCCTGACAGGTCTGTCTGCGGGGACACCTACTCCTTGTTGTTCTTCCTCTGGTGCCGTGTTGTGTTTCGTGCCAGTCCACCGAGGCCGGAGCCCCCCCGTACGCTTTTAAAAAACTAACCCAACTCTCACATCGGGTTCTCTCTGCTCTTACTGCTGCGTGGAGAACTCAGCCACTCTCCCACTCTTCTCTGAGTATCTCTCTGGCTCTCCTCCTCCTCCTCCCTCTCCCTCTCTCTCTCTCTCTCTCTCTCTCTCTCTCTCTCTCTCTCTCTCTCTCTCTCTCTCTCTCACTGCGGAGGTTTGTGGTGCGCCCCCAGCTCTGATTGGTCTTTTGTCGTACGCCGTAACCCTTTCCTCTCTCCGTGAGAAGGGGAGGGGGGGGGGGGGGGGGGGGGGGGGGGGGGGAAGTATTGGAGATACTTGCCTTTGTGTTCTGGGTTTGTCCTCTGCTCCTCTGCGTGCCGGTGACCCTGAGAGGAGGAGGTGTCTCCTCTTTAACATATTGGGGGGACTCGCCTGCACCGATTTTTAATAAGCTTTACTTACAAGATAAAATGCAGAAATCAACAAAAATCAGCTATTCAAAACCATGTGAGCGGATCAAATATAAATGTAATAAAGTGTGTAAACATCAGACAGGCCTGTTTACCTCAACTGTAGACCATGACCATGGTAAAGAATCAGACTTTAACCAGATAGATAATGAGATAATCATCTCACGTCTGATTAAAGACTCAAAGATAATCTCAGCTCCAGCTTTCTGCTCAACAACTTCAGCTGGTCCACTTGGCACCACCTTCACTAAGAACAGCCAAACATCACTCTGCCCACAAGTCCCAACTCTCCTCTGTTCTGGCAACGCAGTGGTGGGAATGAGCTCCTGGCTGACAGATTCTGCGAGAGACTCAAGACCCACCGGTTCAGAGTTCACCTGGACTCTGCATGACCCACCACCACACCTGCTCCATTATCTTTATGTACCACAGCGTTATATTGCTGTCTCAACAAATGTACTCTTTGCAAGTCTACGATAACAGCACCTGCCAAATGCCATAAATGTAAACGGAATTCTGCATTCACTACTTCTCATATAGCCTAGACATGGATCTAGATTGTCGTATACCTATAAATATATATACTTTTTTTTTTATTCTGCTTATTTCTCTATTGTTTTATTCTATTGCTGTGCAACCTGGCACAATAATTTCCTTCGGGATCAATAAGGTTATCTTATCTTAAATATAATGAAGAGTATATTTGTATATATTGATACAGAATTGCGGTGCTGTGTCAGATTTAGTTTAATACCTCTGAGCTGAGATGAAGGGAAAGCAGAGCATCAGGTTGACCGCGATCTGGCCGTAGAGGAAGGCCGCTACCGCCGCCCACTGGAGAGTCATGGTCACTACAAGGGTTCATATACAGCAGTGGGTTATAGCAGATGTATTACACCACCGTTCTCCTTTTAACCACACACTTTAACACAACAAAACAGGTGTTATCTACGCTGATGTTGCCTCATATGAAGCTTTTTTCACCTTCAAATGTCATTATGCTAGCCTAGTGAGAACTAGTTATAAGAAATTATCTTTTACCACAAAATTATTGTACTTTTGGATCCAAGATTTGCAACACAAGTCTATTAGGAGGAAAAGTAGTCATATGCTCATTAATTCAAATATATTAAGTTATGTCTGCCATACTGTATAACTTCTGTTGTTCAGTGCGATGGGAAAGGGAAGGGAAAAATAGAATAAATGTCCTTACTTACCCGTAGATGCAGGTCAACCATGAGAGTATAAAGTGAGAGTGTACTGGAGGTCCGGGGCCGCCTGGCGACAGCTGCAGCTCAGGTCCCCGAGGGGCGGAGCTTTGAGGTCCCGCGTCATGTCAGGGGCCAGAATAAAAACACAAACAAAAAGTAACCGAAAATACCGTGTGTCTGTGTGGTGTAACCTGAGGAAGATATCAGCGTGATATCGTTGCAATTTTCTCAATATCATGTGCTATACTATTAATATCTTACCTCTAAATATTACCTTGCAATATTACCTCTCATCTCCTCTCATCATCATGTGCAATACTATTTCTCACCATTATTATTATTACCCTTTTATTACACTTCAACTATTGCCAAATTCTTTTTGCTGACTGAATATCTTATCTTACCTATATTTTTATACTTCACCTGTATTTGTATACTTCTCCTAGGACTAAGACTTACTGTACATTTCTAAATCTGTTCTTTTATTTTCATTATTCTACTGTTTATTTCTCTGTTATTTAATTCTATTGCTATGCAACCTGGCACAAGAATTTCCTTCGGGATCAATAAAGGTCGATCTTATCTTATCTTATTTTATATTATATGCAAACTAGTGATTAGTAGATACTAAATGACTTGATGCTGTTGGTGTTGTGTGTAGGCTATACTAATTGTTGGTTGTCTAATTAACTTTAGATATAGATCTATACATGTCTTTGGATTTAGTTTATGCTTTCCTTTCGTCCATATCAAATCCTGTATTCTCAATTGTATGTGTCAGTGCGTGTGTGTCTGTGAGGCTGGCTCTGCTCACATTACAACAAGTGTCCTGCTGCCATATTTTAAAATAGACTAGCATGCCATGCCGTTGAATAGACACAAGATGGGTTTTTCCCTGTCCAATTTGATTTCTTTATTTATATTTCATTTATTTTTATCACGCATCCTCATTGACATTGTCCTTTTTTGTATGTTGTATGAATATTTTCCCGGTGGTCTATTTATTTTGATTAATTTTGATTATATTTCATGTATTTTTGCCTCACGTGTACCGCAGGTATGTCCGCCGTCGCAGGGTGGCGCTGTTGCATAGTAGGAGAATGCAGAGATGAGTTAATTCTACTAGTACTGTCTGCTACTACTACTACTACTACTGTTATAAAACACTTTGACGTTGACTTGACTTTGTTACTATTGCTACTACTACTACTACTGTTACTATTACTACTACTACGACTACTACTACTGTTACTATTACTACTACTACTGCTACTACTACTACTACTACTACTATTTTGCTACTACGACGACTACGATTGCTACTGTAGGCCTATATCCCATCTCAGAATATACAGTATAGTACAATATGTGTGTGTTATTTTGTGTACTTTATGTGTGGCAAACAGCAGATGCTAGCAAATGCTATTTGATTTGATTTGATTTGATTTGAAACCTTTATTTATTCAGGGAAAGACAATTGAGAGCAAGCTCTCATTTACAATGCCGCCCTGATTACAAATGCCGCCCTATTAAACATTTACTTTTGACAAAAAACTCATTCTGTCTACAATAGGACAGTCCAATATTAAATTGCTATTTGACATCCATTCCAAATCCATTCCAAATTCATCCAGGTGTTCAGCTTGAAATGCACTTGAAATGCATGTGCTGTAGTTTATTCCTGAGGGTCATCTGGTCGACACGAGACAGACAGCGTCTCCCAGTCCCGATCATCCATCCATCTATCACCGGCTGTGTGTGTGTGTGCATCAAGTGTGTGTGTGTGTGTGTGCGCCAGACGATAGGTGTGTGAGCGGCGGTAAATAACCCTATCAGAGATGATTGCGTTTTGATTGTCTTGTCTCTCCTCGCCAGCGCGGACGTGTAGGGCGGCTGGTGACCCTCCGCTGTTACTATGGTGAAGTGCCTGCAATAAGCACATGGTCAAGCTGGGGTGATGCTGGTGCGCTTAGTGTGTGTTTGTGTGTGTCTGTCTGTGTGTGTGTATGTGCGTGTGTGTTTATGAGTTGTGTGTGCCACCAGGGATCTTCTGCTTCCTGTGTTGATAGATTTTTTACGTGACCCTTAATATGTGATGTCAGGGTCTCTCAACCCAGTAATGGGTTGAGTCTCTGAAATTCTGAAATTGCCTGTCCTAATGTCTATATAATATGTGGTGGGATCATAAACTGTAAATTATAGAGTTCGATGTAATCTTGTACACCTCCGGATTGTAGTCCCCCCTGGGTAAGTGTATATGACCCATGTACACCTGTGTCAATAAGCCTAAGCATATCTCATACATTTACTCTGCATAGCAACTCATATTAATAATCCATGAAGCCCACATTCAGGGGTGATTATCTGTATAATATTATAGCAATGGGTCTCTCAGGTATGAGCCAGCAGCCATGTGACTTCATATGTCTCATATTATAATACAGTCATAATACAGACACAGCCACTGCCTCGGGGACGGAGGAGAAAGTTGGTTTCTTTATTGTTGTTTATTGACCCGTGGGTGGTTGTTCATTTTGTAGCCCCCCCCCACACACACACCACACACAGACACACACACACACACACACACACACACACACACACACACACACAACACACACACACACACACACACACACACACACACACACACACACACACACACACACACACACACACACACCCACACACAGACACACACACACACACACACACACACACACACACACACAACAAACACACACACACAGCACACACAAATGCATACACACACAACACACACCACATACATACACACACACACACACACAAACCCACATACACACATAAATACACAGCAACACACACACACAGTACACACACACAACACACACACACACACACACACACACACACACACACACACACACACACACACACACACACACACACACACACACACACACACATACACACTCATGCACACTCATGCGTGGCACACAGCCAAATACGTGACTTCCTTTTGTCTCTCTGAATAATTTTGTGTATGCAGCGATAAGAACGGGCCTCTGTCTGTCAAAAAGACCCAGTAGGCGGTTTAAATTAGACGCTGAGGGGAAATGACATAATCCTCCCATCCCCCCCCCCCCCCCCCCCCCCCCCCCCCCCCCCCCCCCCCCCCCCCCCCCCCCCCCCCCCCCCCCCCCCCCCCCCCCCCCCCCCCCCCCCCCCCCCCCCCCCCCCCGCCCCCCCCCCCCCTCCCCCCACCCCCCCCCCTCCCCCCACAAAGTGTCAACGAGTCTCTTCAACAATGGCCGATGAGATCTGAGTAATAAGTGCCAACGTTTATCTTCCTCATCCATCTAGTCGAGGATCCCTCGATACCACACCACCGTGCACAGAATGCAGAGTGTTTGAATCCTGTCAGCTTCATGTGCCCTTAGTGAAGGGCGTTTGATTGACCTTGAGAGCATCTGTTTGACCCTGATTAGACAGCAGAGCTCTGCATGGAGGGGAGTGCTCCTGCTTATCGTCAGCATATCGTCATCATGCTATATAGCCTGGAGCTCGCGCCGCGGCTAGAGGTCAGAAGGACACTAGCTAAACCCGCGTGTTGTTGTTGTTTTTTTAAACACAAACCAGGGGGATTGCAGCTTAGATTTTTCATTCATTTAAAACATTTCAGTTTCACACAGCACCATGTCCATCCAAAAGTGGAGGGAAAAGATATGGCGAGAAAAAGCTATCTGTCAACCTGAGACGGCCAGGATGCTGGAAAATCTCCCCTTCTTCCTTTGCCCCCATGATACGAGAATTACAGTTGAGTGTGACCTAATGTAATCTAGGCTCCGCGCCGAGGGAGTAATGCGATTTTCGAGGCTTTCACTCTGGGAGTTTACAGCTGGATGGATATATGGGGGGGGGGGGGGGGGTGGACGGCCGTGCAAAGATGGCATCTGACTTGGGGAAGGATGTCTAAAATAAGCAGCCATTACAGCAATACAGGCGGAGGACTGCGCGAATTTAATAGGGAGAGGACAAGGAGAAGCCTGCATATGTTATAGGAGCCACGTGGGGTCAAGCCATTTTATTTGCATGAGCGTTGACACATCAATAACACTATATATGCACTATTGGCTATTTTTGACCATGTTGTCCTTCTATGTCCTTTAACGTTTTGACGTCGCCGCTGGGGTATTTCCGTTTTTTGGTTTCCGTGATGTCTGAAAATAGCGGCGCAAGCTATAGTTACACACCTCACGGAAAGTTAATTTTGGAAGCTCATCGATCGGAATCGATTGCTTATGTCTGAATGAGTAATTGAGCAGCGGGTAGAAAAAAAGGTAAACAGGTATGAGTCCAATCTATTTATTATTCATTTACGACTTGATATTTTTATATTGGCTATTGTATTATGCATGGGTTTGAGCTTTTAGTTTGCCTTATTTACTCTCCATTGCACTGTGTTGGTGTTTAGTTTGTTTTCATCCATATAGCTGCAATATATTTCACATGGAACCGGTAACAGAAGAGTACAGAGAAAGGAAAGCGGCTTCTAGAGATTCGGGGCCAACCTCAACCACCTCTGACATTTGCTGCTGGCGTCCAGGTTTTCTACACTTTAGGTCTGGTCCTCTCCCCCACCCTCCTCTCCCCCGCCTGTCAGTCAATCCATTGCTGGCTATCGCCCCATCTCTCTCCCACCGCTCTGTCTGTCACAGGAGTGTATTCAGGGCAGCGGCCTCAGCACCTATTTACAGCCCAGGCCATAAAGAACCGTGGCCGCATCAATATTCCCAAATCAGCCCTCTCCACGGAGGAGCTGCGAGCCCACTCGCGGTCAGCCATTACTGGCTAGTGGGGATATTGGGGTTGTGTAAGCCCTTTGGCAGCTTACACAAGAAGACCCGGGCTTTTAGGATCGAAAAGGGCCACTCCATCTGGTGCCGAAGCTGACATGGTAGAAGGCATAATGTGTTCATTACTGAGGCCCGATGAGACTTGTGTGTGTGTGGTGTGCGTGTGTGTGTGTGTGTGTGTGTGCGTGTGTGTGTGTGTGTGTGTGTGTGCGTGTGTGTGCGCGTGTGTTTTCATCTCTGACCTAAGGGTTGTAATGAGGAAAGGCACCAATTTAAGATGAGAGTGGTTTTACATGCAAATAGGTCGGTGTGACAAACCTGCCTCAGTGGAAGGTTTCACTCGGTTTGCTAATCTTTTCACTGGAAATGTAACGTGTCGTCGTAACTTTAGTGCAGAAGAGGATCTTCCCCCCCTTTTAAAGTCAAATGATGCTCAACCCTGTTTATTATATTTCTGTTTCGGTGGCCGTCTAATGAAAACAATTTCACAGTTTTATGCCTGGAAGAAGGAAAGACGAAATTATAGATTCTATTGCACATCGAGATGGAATATTTTTATTAGGCCTCGGGGCTGTTGGAAGGGATTGTAATTTTGGCAATTTGGAGAAAAGATTGCGTTCTGAAAGCCTGCCTTGGATTGAAATTCTCATCTGTGTCACAGACGCCACACAAGGCTCGCTGAAGCCCAACAGACCAATTGAAGGCACCAAGTTGATCTGGGTTCATTCAGCCCAGAAGGAACAACAGTCAACCAACTGAAACAGATTGTGAACGTATATCTACATCTGGCGCCTGGTGATATGAACCATGACCACCAATACAATCTCTAATACTTTGCCGCATCCTGGCTTCAGCCAAACACTGGCAGTTATGTTTCATTAACGGGAACCAACGTTCGTGGTCAATGTGGGGTTCTCCAGTGTTGAGTACTTTATATAAACAAACAAACAAACAAGCAATACGTCACCGAGAAGAGAACCCAAAATGTACTGCCGTAACGGTTAGGTGAAGACAAAATTTATTATAAATATACATATACATAACGACTTCTAGTTCCTTAAGTTTCCCTACTTATCCTTATAATGTACATGTTATTTTTGTATGTACACAATGTACTGTGTATTGCTACCATTACAAAAAGCCATGCCCTATCTACAGAACAGTACAGTACAGTATATTCATTGTGTATCTATGAAATCTACTGTGTTGTTTTCAATAAATAGTAATAAATTATGATCTGTCTGTCTTTATTTGTACACTCTAATACACATACTATGTACATGGCTGCTTTGGATTGAAAGTGTTTCCCTTTTTTTCATCAACGACCTGATGTCAGTTATATTTTTCCTTTTTAAATGGTCAATGGTAAATGGATTGCATTTATATAGCGCTTTTATCCAAGCGCTTTACAGTATTGCGTCACATTCACCCATTCATACACCGACGGCGGTGGTGTCAACCATGCAAGGTAACAACCAACACGTCAGGAGCAGTTGGGGTTAGGTGGCGTCTTGCTCAGGGACACCTCGACACTTAGCTAGGCGGAGGAGCCCGGGGATGGAGCCAGCAACCTTCCAGTTGCCAGACGACCGCTCTTACCTCCTGAACTACCGCCGTTTAAATAACATACGGGTGTTCAGGGTTCGCCTCACTCCACGTCCTCCGAGGACAGACACTGCTGCCTGGTGCCTTTGTCCTCGAACGTCACCTTCTTGTTCCTCTTGGGGTCGATCCAGGAGTTGTGGATGACGGTGTTGTTGGGCAGGGGGTCCGCCTCGATGATTGACACCACGCGCTTCTTCATCTTGCTCTTCAGCACCTTCTGGAACTTCTGCCGGGTGAAGGCGTAGAGCAGGGGGTGGAAGACGGTGGTGCCGTACGCCATGACCAGGAAGCCCAGCCGCAGCTTGACGGTCAGGTCGCTCTGGCCCACGCTGAGGATCACCGTGTTGAGGGCGGTGAGGGGCGTCCAGCACAGCAGGAACGTCGACACGATCAGCAGCGACATGCGGAACACGCGCTTCTGCCGCTCCCGCCGCTCCCGGTGCCGCTTGACGGCGCGACGCAGGGCGATGATGACGGAGACGGATGTGCGCATGCCCAGCGCCGGCATGCGGCTCACCCCGGTGCTCTGGCCGCTGCCGCCGCCGCCGTCCGGGGCTGCATCCTGCTGCTGCGACCCCGTCATGGCCGTCATGACGGACGGACACTTTTTCCGGCGCGCCTTCTTCTTCTGCGAGGCGTGGAAGCGTGTGCCGATGCGGATGTTGAGCGCCTGCAGGATCTTGGAGTAGGTGATGAGCATCACCACCACGGTGAAGAAGAAGATAGGGATCTGGGCCAGCAGGTGGTAGTAGAGGCCCAGCTCGGTGTAGCACTGGCTGGTGTGCACCATGGTCTCCACCACCAGCGTCTGGTTGAGCTCGGCGCCGCCCCCGCCGGTGAAGAAGAAGCCCACCTCCACGAAGGGCACCAGGAAGCTGAGGAAGGACAGCACCCAGACGGCCGCCAGCAGGGCCAGCGCCCGGCCCATGGTCAGCACGCGGTTGGCGGGCTTGACGGAGATGTCGTAGCGGTCCAGCGTGATGGCCAGCACGTTGGCGGCGGTGGCCACGCTGGCGAAGGAGACGCACGCCTCGTGGAAGCAGCAGAGCAGCGCCGCGTCGCCCTCCAGCGACAGCAGCAGCACCACAATTGTGAGCGGGATGCAGCACACGCACACCAGCACGTCCAGCACGTGCAGGTTCATGGTGACCACGTTGCTGACGGAGCTGATCAGGTTGGACTTCATGCAGTACAGCGCCAGCACCGTCAGGTTGGAGCTCAGGCCCAGCACAATCTCCAGCATGAGGAAGCCGGTGAGGGACACCTGGAAGCTGACGGGGAAGGGGTAGGGGTAGGCGGCGGCCGCGGCGGCGGGGCCGGCGGTCTGCCCGACGGGCTCAGTGTTGTCGGTGACCGTGACGTTGCTCATGGTGGTCGCGTCTTCTTCCAGACGGAGAGGAATATGCATTCTCCTGGAGGGTGGTGGTGATCACAGGGTGGGGGTGATCAGGGGGGTGGTGGGGATCAGGAGAGTGGTGGGGATCAGGAGGGTGGTGGGGATCAGGAGAGGGTGGTGGGGATCAGGAGGGTGGTGGGGATCAGGAGGGGTGATCAGGAGGGTGGTGGGCAGGGTGGGGTGGGGATCAGGGGGTGGGGGGTGATCAGAGGGTGGGGGATGGGGGTGGGGGGTGGGGGGGG